>JAQSVH010000006.1:2202781-2217911 GCA_029448705.1 Adansonia digitata | reverse complement strand
AATATATCAATCAATTTATTGATTATGTCTACAAACATTTATACTTTTCAATTTTTATTATTGTATTATTTTATTTTGTGTTTTATGCTGTTGTGTTTTAGTTCTATAATTTAGTAATATAGAAAATCAACAATGAAAGCTAGCTATTGGCTCTACTTATTTGTCCCAGAAGGGCATTGCAAATTTGCAATACGTAAAGAACCAAAGCCATACCTAAGGCTACAGTCAATTTAGTAGGTAATCGCATCAGTCCAATAAATGCCCAGCATCTCAAGACTTGAAAGGAGTCTCTCTGAATCCTTCTTTTCTGTTTTTTGCCAACAACTGAGGGAACTACTGCCCCCATGTGGGCCAATTTCAATAATGGTATTGTGGAAATGAGTGCAAATGGCTTGAATAGAATAGAAGCTAAAAGAAAATTTTTGCCCCAGAAAATATCTAAAAGAGGAAGATAATTTGACGATATGATCCACAATGGAGTCCACCTCCCATTTTAAATATAAATCTCTGCGCTTTTTCCCTACCAGCTCATCTTTATGTGCGATCTCAGTAAAAACAAAGCCTTTCAATCTAATCTGACCAGGCCATGGACAAACTGATAAACAATTTCATGTGCAAAATCTGTCATGGACCCTCCCTTAGCCAAAAGTTGAGGAGGGGCCGAGTCTTCCAAATCTTTAGTGTCAAATTTTAATACAGTACATGTCCTTAAGAAGAAGATAGAAATGAATTTGAATGTGATAATTTCTTTCTTTCCTTATTTTACATTGCCTTGAGACCCGTTCCATCATTAACATGCTTGAAAATGTTTCTAATATGTAGAGGCATCCTTTTCTTAATTTGGTGGTAATAAAGGGGTAGGCTAGCTACCTAGCTAGCTAGTAAGCCATGTTGAACTATAGAAGAATGTTGGTCTGAATTTTTCGGAAGCTAGGTCAAAATAATATGTTTCATTATCTTGCCTATAATTAGATAACTTTCCGTATCTGAATCTATACATGGGATGGAAATTCTCAAGGCTCAAGAGGACCATTTTACATGCACTTTAATATCTATAATCAATTCAAATTTCAAATCACCCTAAACCCTAAATCCCAAGGTCTGGGGTCTTGATAATGCGTTCAGTGAGTGAAATCTAAGTTAATTTCATGGCGTATTGTCTGTAATCTTTGGAAGCTGCGCATGTATCAGTTGGTTTACAACTTAGAGCTAGCAATTAAGAAGCGTGTGGAAGAACGAAGGTAAAGAGCATTCACCCTGGAGAATTTGCGGGATAAAAATAACGAATTTTTCCACATTTCCCATTTATATGATCATTGTAATTGATGTTTTATCAGAATTGGTTCGTATATACATACATGTCTCTATATCTATATATAAGAAGAAAGTGTTTATATTATTGTGGTCCAAACCATAATTGAGATATTACAAAGTAGAGATCAAGCTTGACAAAAGATAAGGTACGAAAACGCATCTGATAACTTAAATTGAAAGCCAGCTACTAGCTTTACTAATTTGTTGTCCCAGGAGAGCATTGCAATATATACAAAAACCAACGTCATCATAACTAATGCTACAGTTAATTTAGTACGCAATCGCTTCAGGCCTCTAAATGCCCAGCATCTTAATAATTGAAACTATTCTTCCAGAGTCCTTTTTTTTTTGCCAACCACTGCGGGAACTACTGCTCCCTTGTGAGCCATTCAATAGTGTATTACTGGTGATATGTATACATACATATAATATATGTACATACATATATATATATTTATATAGCTCTTGGGCCTTGAATAGAGTAGAAGCTAGCAGACAATTTTTGCCCAAAACAAAGAGAGATATTGATCCTCAATGGAGTTCACCGCCCATGTTAAATATGGACTTTAAATTTTTGCACTTTTTTCATACCAGCTCATCTTTATGTGGGATCCCATTTAGGAACCTTTCAATCCAATCTGACCATACTATAGAAGTACGGATAAACAATTTCATGCGCACTATATGTCGTGGACGTCCCTCCCGTAGCTCAAAAGCGACATATCCTTTGGAAGATGATAGACATGTATTTAAGTCCAAACTTTTTCAGAGAAAAGGACATTAGAAGAAAAGAAGATCAATAGATTCGTCTTGTATTTGCAAAACGGAAATTGCACTTGGTTTGGTTTAACAGCCTTTCTTTAGCTCTCATTGTTGCAATCCTCTTACTTATATAGGATTTCTTTCCGACATATGATAACAATTGTCCTAACCAGGACTTGGAACACATGTTATGATACTAAATTTTAGTAATACTCTCACGTTAATGCAGTTATTAGCTATAATTTGTACATTATGATATGGCTTAAACTGGTGGGTTCATTGAGTATTATTGGGCTCCCGTTTATATTTTCTGCAAGTGGAACCACAAAAATCAAGGTCAGGTCTTGATATTACGTTGAGTGAGAGAAATCTAGGTTAATTTCATGGTACACTGTCCACTCATCTGACCATTGATAATTGATTTTTTATCAGGATTGGTTCATGTAATATTTTATATATATATATATATATACTGAGGAGAAACTGTTTATACTATTGCAGTCCAAACCAAAATCGAGATATTACAAAGTAGAGATCAAGCCTACAGAGTATTTGGGTCGGCTTCCCCGATGGGCGAATCCACCATTAACGACGACCTTGGTCTACTTTCCAAAGCCCTAGTCGTTAAAGTAGCATTTCAATTCTTTTTTATATTCAACATTTGCATGATCAGCAATCATAAAGGTCGTTAGCCACCATGGTTTTAAAAGCTTTAGATATGAAATCAAGGTGTAGAAAAACAGATGATAAACTAATAATATTATCCAACTTCAAGATACTGAAATACAACGTAGGATTGAATATATGGCGCAAAACAACTCACCGGCACAAGCCTCAAACTTTAAACCTAAAACAAATATCCCTAAATAACCCTCGGTGAACAAAACCCAGTTCTAAAAGCAATGACAACAAATACTAACTAGTAAACCCAACAGAGGACATGAAACCCGATGGCTTCAAACAATAACAAAGCCCTCGGTATTTCTGCTGCTGTGTAGATACTAACCTTAATCCACCACAGGGGAATATTCACCTCAAGCGGTAACCATATTAGAAGTTATATTAATTACTGCTGCTTCAATCAGACAAACCAGCTTTACTCTTGAGATGCTCCTTGAAGTCCATAATGTCACCCTCCCACCGTGTTACAGCTTGATTTTCACAAACCCAAATCTCCTCGGCTACCTGGTTTATCAGCCTGAAATCATGACTAACAAGTACCAAGCCACCGTCCCACTCGTTCAATGCTTCAGCCAGTGAATCAATTGTCTCGATATCCAAATGGTTAGTAGGCTCATCTAGCAGCAGTAAGTGGGGTTGTCTATAAGCTAACCATGCAAAGATGACCCGACTCCTCTGTCCATCAGATAGATTCTTCATTGGCATCACTTGTGCTTTCCCTGACAATCCAAACTTCCCAACTGCAGCTCTCATCCTCTCTTCCTCATTTCCAGGGTATTCTTTCATCATATATTGGAGGGCAGACACTTCCAAGTCGAGTTTCTCTGCCAAGTGCTGATGGAATTGCGCAATTCGCAGATGATTATGCCGCCGGACCATACCATCAATAGGAACCAAGTCACCTGTCATCAGTTTCAGCAATGTACTCTTCCCGGCACCATTAGGTCCTACAAGTGCTATCCTTGAGTCCAAGTCTACCCCGAAGTCCAAGTTCTTGTATATGAGATTATCAGGTGTATAACCAAAAGTAACTTCAACAAACTGCAGTACTGGTGGAGGAAGTTTTCCGACGTCAACAAATCGAAAGACCAGAACCTTGTCCCTCACTACCTTCTCTGTGAGTCCACCCCGCTCCATCTTTGCCAATGTCTTTTCTTTACTCTGGGCCTGCCGGGCTAGTTTCGCTGACCCATGACCAAAGCGAGCAATGTACTCCTTCATTGAAGCAATCTGTTCCTGCTCCCACTTGTACTGTTTCATCTGGTTCTCTTCCAATTCAGAACGAGTTTGAACATACTGATCATAATTGCCAGTGTACAGCTTAAGTTTTTTGTTTTGCATATGGATAATATTTGTACAGACTCCATTCAGGAAATCCTGGGAATGTGATACCACAACAAGGATACGATCAAATTTCTTCAAATTTTCTTCCAACCAGACACAAGCTTCTAAATCTGTTTCAAATTAAGACAATTGTACACGTTAGGGTTGAGAAGCATAGTGAAAAAGTTTTCCGTGTCAAATAGCTTCCATATGTGAAACAGGGGGGAAAAACATATAAATGTATGACGTTAAACAAAAATAACCAACAACAGCCTACCTAAATGATTGGTGGGCTATGAAGAAAGAGATTGGTGGGATTCATGGAGAGAGCCCATGAATTAACCATGTAAGTAAACAGTATTACGTTAAAAAAAAAAACAAACAAATTACCAACCTAAATGATTAGTGGGTTCATCAAGCAAAAGAATGGTGGGATTCATGAACAGGGCACGTGCTAATGCAATCCTCATTCTCCAGCCACCAGAGAAATCTCGGGTTTTCTTCGCCTGCATCATCTTGTTGAAACCAAGACCAAATAAAATTTCTGCAGCACGTTTCTCAGCAGTTGAAGCATCCATGGCATCCAATCGCTCATAGATCCATTCAAGTTGCTCTCCACCACCATCATCCTAAAACAATATTTAATGTAAAAGGAAAAAAGGTTACATTGGATGTTTTTGAAGAAATCTAGCATGATTACAGCATTTGGTTTGCTGAATAAACCTGTGCTGCCAAGATTTCAGCTTCTCTCTCCAATCTCAACCTCTCTTCATCACAACTTATGACAGCCTCCAATGCAGACATGTCAGAAGCCTCAATCTCCCTCGTCAGATGATAGATATCCATGTGCTCTGGAATAGGAAGTTCACGCAATCCTATTGCAGTAAGCAGCGTGGATTTCCCACACCCATTTAATCCAAGCAAACCATAGCGTCTGCAAAGATAAAATGAAAGACAGTGATCTCATCAGATAAAAATCCTACACAGAGTTAATATGAATATTCCCAAGCAATATACGTAAGGTCCACAAACCTGCCATAGTTAAGCTCCAATATTGAATCAACAATAAGATCATGTCCATGAAAAGTAACTGACAAGGACTCTATCTGCAACAAGAAAACCAGTTCACCATCAATGTAAATTCTGACTAGATGACTCATCTTTGACACACAGAAAGGTTCTTTTACCTCCAATAATGGAATCCATCAAGATGCCAAAAATGTTCAACTAATTTGTAAATATTCATAAATGCAAAATCTCAGACGAATTAATGGTTCCAATATAGCTTGTGCAATGCCTTGGTTGCCAACGCACTAAGCTAGCAACAGTAAGCTAAAAGAACAAGCTTTGAAAACGCAAAAATATTTTTTTGAAAAAAAATCCCTTCTTTTTCTTTCCCTCAAACAATTTAGCATAAAGAAAGAGTAAAAGGCTTGCAGACATAAAATTCAAAAAACGAATCAAATATTAATATTTTCTCCAATAATCAGCAAAAATTGAATACAATCACATTTAAGCTCACAAAGGAAGAATCTTTCAACTTACACGAATATCTCTCGAAAGTGGATGCGAGCAAAGAACACCGGTACACGTCCGATCGGATATCTGGAGCATACTAACTCCATCGGAAACCTTATCAACACCATTATCCGCGGTCGCCGCCGCCTTGGAAGATGCGGCAGCTGCAGCCGCCTTCCCTCCTCTCTTCGCAGCGGCAGCAGCCTTCTTCTGAGCTGCCTTCTTCTTGCTAGCGTCCGACACCATCTTCAATCTAACCAGCACAACAGATCCAGAACTACAATTAATAAAAAAAATAATAAGTAAAAGTTAAATCTGAAAAGAATCAATATCTCCGTTTGGGAAGATCAGAGAAGGTAAAGGTGGATCTAGGGTTTTGAGAAACGGATTTTTGGTACTACACTATCTTGCTCGAGAAAAATCCGAAAAATAGGGTTGCGAGATGGGGGAGTAGGGTTCCTAAGTAAGGAAGAAGGGAAGGAGGAGGTGACACGTGTAGGTGATACCACCACCGGACGGTTAAGCAAAAATCAGTTCCAACCAAACGTTGTCGTTTAAGGTTATCAATTCCAGCACGTCTTTTTTCTTATTTCTTGGGCTTTGGAGAGGACATGTCAGCCTGGCCCATTTATCTGTTCTCTTTCACTTTTGTCTCTGCAAACTGCAAACTTTTGTTCTTGTATTCGCTAATTGCTCCGTCGGTGCTTCAGTTCTTGTCTTGGTTTGGGCTTTACTTTTTTGGTAATTTTTTTGGGGTTTTGCGCTTAAATTTAAATCTATTTTCAGGTGATTTTAATTTCTCTGCTGGCTGAATTTGCTTGTTTACATATTTGTCGGTATGTAAAATGTTTGATCATTTGCCTCAATGAAAATCGAACCTTGTTTCCTTTAACTTGTTTAATTGCATGATTTTATATTCCTGGTAATTCCAAGTTATCCTTTTTTTAAGTCTCAGTTTCTAAATTTTGAATCTTCTGATTGTGGGATTATTAAATTGCTGCTGAAGGGAAAATCAAAGTGGTGATTTTTTTTTTATGTGGTAAAATATTAAACTTGCATTTACTTGTGGGGTTATTAGGTTTCTGCATAGGTAAAGCTCTTTCTTTCTTGAAGTAAAGATAGTTTACATTAGGGAACTTCACTGAAAATTTAAAGGGACAGTAATGAAAAGATTAAGTTTAGATGGAAAATAGATGTTTTAGTTTTCTCTTTTTGTGTCGTTTATATTGCTTTGTCTTCTGCTATAGATTTCATGATAGTTCTAAGTTAGAGGATTTAAAACCATAGTGGCATTGAGGATTGAGCAATTATGGCTTTGTAAGAGGCTTAATACATGCTTCAGGCAAGCATGTGCTTGTTTCTCCTCACCATTTTCTCTTCTTTCTGAAAACAAACTCAGAACCACTATCATATTTTAATCTTCATGGTATAATTGTTAGTGGCTAGAATTATCGACATTTCTTTGATCTTCAAGCAGTTAAATGGGTTTTGTATTAATAGTTGCTGTTTCTTCCTTGGATGTTCTTAGTTTCCTAAAATCATGCTTTCTCTTTACTCTGTCATTTGAAGAGCGTGGTGAAGATGAACTATTGGAGATAAAGTTAGCAGTTCAGTTGCATTTATTATAGTTTTCTCTTTTTTGCATTTATTATAGATGAACTATTGCTTGAGAATTTAGGCCAAAGTTCGTGTTGTATACAGTTATTTGTTTGGAATATGTATTAACAATGCATACTTGAGAATTCAGATACATCTCCTCTGCACCAACTCAGTCCAAAGATATTTTCTTATCCTTCTTTGTGACAAAAGACACCCATTTGGTGAGTGAAATGAAGGATAGGAGAATCAAAGAAAAGGGACAAAGAGGGGGGGTATTTGATAGGAACATAAAATTTGCTAGTTAACATACATTATAATCTTGTAAGTAGCATATCTTAGAATGAAAATTGTCATTCATGGAATTTAAATATTTCCTGAATGACTTGGAGGATGGGAGCTTGAGGTATTTCTACTTGTGTATCAATAAGTACTCTTCAGTTTATGAAGCTTTGTTTCCTGATCTTAGTTTTTCCAAATTCTTAGCACCCTCTTTAAGCCCTAAACCTCATGATGTTTCTGTTTCTCCAGCACTTTATCTTACCAGTTCAGGCTGATGGGACAACTTGTAGCAAAGTTTGATTACCTTTATTTACTGCAACCGTAGTTCGTCATTGTCTTTGGTTTCTTCTAATATCTTGGTTCTTTGATGTGTTGTAGAAGTAGCCTTCACCTCCTTCAGCATTGTATGTTATCTTGTAGCATATTATCAGAAACTATTGTTATCTACTATGCTATTTAATTTATGGCCCGTAATTGCTGAAACAACAAAATTGCTGGATTAAGTTATTAGCTGTTTATCATTTACATATCCATTAACTTTTTACAAGAATTTGTTATTAAATGTGCAAGTAGATGCAAAAGTTTACTAGTTGCCAGTTAGGGCTTTGTAAATCTGTTATGAACGGTTCTTGGAGTCATAGAACTGCCAGAAATGGCAGACAAAGTGAATATGAGAATTCCTTGCATTATTAGGTCTTGCACTGAACTATCGATTATGATACCAGAAAATGGTATGTATGGGTCCTAATATCAACCACCAGATTACCTGAACCTAATAGTTGACATCCATCCAACTTTCCTGTTAGTTGAAGAGGATTTAGAGTTGCTATAATACTTGATCATATTCTTCCACTTTTTGTTTAGCAGGGGACCGGCAGCTATTAAAGTGCCAAGAGAACAGTGATTCACGTCCAATCATGTATTTTGTATACCTTCCAAGTTGTTCAGATGATGTTCTTTTGTCATGATTCCTAGGTTAACTGTGACAGAGAGTTCCTAAAGTTTTCTTGAAAATTAGTTATAGGTTTTGTAATAGGCTTATACTATAAAATATATCATCCATCGTTGAAGTTACCAACGCTGCAGTATTATTGTAGTCTAATGGGCTATTCTTTGGTTTGGCCAGTAAAAGAGAAAAAATGAAGTACTATGTTATTATTACCATCTGATGTAAGGTATAAACTGCAAAGACTTGATATTATCTTATTATGCTACGCAGAATGTTTGGGAGCTTCAAAGGATGAGTGTGCTGAAGAGGTATGTGCTGAGGTTGTTCATATCACTTAAGTACATCACTGCAAACGTTGTAGATAGAAATAACGGGCGGATAGTTGCAACGGCATCGACAGTCGAACATGCCATCAAGAACTCATTGGAGTGTGGCCGGTCTTGCAATGCCAAGGCAGCAACCATTGTCGGAGAGGTGTTGGCTATGCGACTGAAAGTGGAGGGTCTTGAGCAAGGACAGGGAAGAGGGATTCATGTTGATGTAAGCAAGGAGATTGAGAAGAAGGGCTTTAAGAACAGAACCAAAGTCTGGGCTGTTGTCAATGCCCTTAAGAACAATGGAGTTAAGGTCGTTCTTGAAGATAATGAAGATCATCCATCCCGGCCAAGTTTCTGACATGATAATACCTCCCTTCCCTTTTCTAGATAGCGTATGGATGTATCTTGTATGCAACTGTTGCTCATAAGTAATTCCAAGCTTGGAAGCTCAACAATGGAAGCCTGCAACTAATTTTTTTCCTTTTTTGCCGACAAAAAAGGGAAATTAGATTTTTTTTTTAAGGAATTAACTTGAGTGAATATTATATTATTACTGCTCAATATATTCATAAACCAAATCAACCCCAGCATAAAGTTTGTTGAATCATAATGACCAAAGGATTCTTCCATGTTAATATACCAAAGGAGTTTGTGCCATTTTGCCTTCCAAAAATCATCATGAATGAATGTGTTGTATGCTCAGATTCTGCCTTCGGGAATAAAGTACAAAATCCATGCAAAACTGTAACTAGTATTAATTTTGATTCTATCAAAATTTTATAAACTATATCATGATCTTAGCCTCTCAAAGCTTAATACATAAATAATTATCAAATGAAATATGTAAATATATATATACTTTTTTACAAAAGAGGTCATAGTTTAAGAAATTTACTGAGTGCATAAATCAGTTAGATTAAATCCGGATTTAAAAGGGAAAAAAAAAACATTAACATGTTTTTTCTTTATCACTTTTTTTTCCTTTTATTTCTTGGGCTGTATCCATATAAATTTGACTTTTTTCATGCATGAAACAATGATTTTTTTTCTCTTTAATCCACTTTCTGATATAGTCTACTTCTACTCACATGGGATTGAGCTCATGCAATCATCACATCTTTAAAAAAGATTCAAAAGAGCCTTTAATCACATGGATTTGGAATCTTTAATTTTTTTTTTCTTTTCCTTTTGGACTCTTGAACTTACAAAGGAAGAAAGTCTCCATTCATCCTTAAATTAAACCATTCTTTTCTTTTCTTTACAAAATAAACACTATCTTAATCAGAAAGATGGAATTAGACAAGTGCTTGATACAAAATTCCCATCATGTTTCTAGTCAACATTTATTCATTATTAAAATCTAGTCTTGGGTTTTCTTAGTAAGCAGGTGGAATATTCCTCCATTTTCTAAAGAAATTTTGGAATTATTACTAACAACACTAAACTTATAAAAAAAATTGATTGCTACAGAAAATTTGGAAATATTGAAAAGTGTTGTTGGTTTTGTTTGTGACTTTGTGTGCTACCTTTTCCCACCCTTGGTGGAAAATTCCCCTTAATTTCCCTAGGAAGACAAAGAAAAATGTGGCCATTGGAAGGCAGGGTTGTGCTGCTGCTATCTGTTGCATGAATGGCACACTTCGGCATCATCATGATGGGGATCAATGTTCATGTACATGCACACACCCACATCATGATTTTACAGGGTGCACATGCAAAAGAGATAAGGGTTTTTCCTTTTTTGGGCTTGGGTAAAAGGATTAAGTCTACATGACACTCAATGATGGGTTTCATTGAAAACTGAGTGAAAAGGAATATGTTTTCACGAGGAAAACCATTTGGAAATTTGAAACAAGGACGAAAGGAATAGAGTATCTATCAAGGGCAAGAACGTAGCCTTTTCATTATATTACAAAAGAAAAAAAAAAGAGAGAAAAGAAGAAAGAAATCTTGAAGAAATAATTAACCCTTTTTTCTTAAATAGAGACGCAAAAATGTTTATTTAGAAGATTTTAATTCACTCAAGGGATGAAACAATTAATTAATTACTTCATAATGATTAATATAGTTATATTTTAGACATCGAAAATAAATGTAATTAAAGGAACAAGATCTGGAATATGTTCATCTCAATCCTATATATTCAGCATAGTCAAACTTAAAAGATAAAGCATTCATCAACCCAATCACAAGCATGACAAGAATTTAGAAAAGATAATCTTGATTTAAAAAGATACCAAGGATTTGTCTAATAGGTTAATAGATGTGCAGCTCAATACTGCCAAGCAAACATGTGATGAACTTGTCTTCCCCATATTTTCTATTTACTAGTTTTTGGTTTAGATAATATATATGAACATCCTAAATTGTACCAAAGCGTACAAGAGGGTGATGGCAACATCCAACATGAAACATTGGCTTCTTGCACACTGCCATGGTTCTGACTGTCTGGTGTGTCCCTTCTGGCCTTTAGGCTTTTACTAAGACGTGAAACTTTAGGACAGGGCAGGGAAGAGCTTGAGTACATTCCAGGAAATGCTGCATATTGCTTATCCTGTTATCTCATTTGCTAACCAGGACAGCAAAGAGATTGTTGGTTAACAAATGCCTTAATGCTGAGGACACCTAATAACGACACGTGAAAAGTTAAGGGCTGCTTTTTGGAATAATTTGGTAGGTCCTGCCCTATGATTCAAAATCTTTTGTCATGTTATTTTATGCTTTGGTGGGGACCCAAAAACTTGTATGACTCCTTCACCAAAGAGGAGGGTCTCTGCTAATTCATTTGCCTCTGTCAATCACTTGGCAAAATATTTTCTGATTCACAAAATCATGCAAGGTGCTGCTTCCTTCTACATTTTAGAATACCTGAAAGATCAAAATTGTTTAATCCTGAAGTTTCTCATACTCTTCTACCTCAGCAATTCTCTTCACCTAATTTGGCAACTTGCACGTATACTTATTGCAAGTTTTTTTAAACCTATACAATTTTTGATAGCACATGTATACCAAGCAAGTTTCAGTCAATGAGTCATATTATAGAAACAGGATATAAAATCTGAAGGTGTCATGATTCAGAGAAGGCAACCTCATCAGGCAGCAAACTGCAAACCAGAAAAGATGAAATAAAAGCCTTAATTGTTCATCAGATCGAATGGGGTGATGGGTAGGTGAGTTACGACGTTGAAATCAAAGAATCTTCCAGGTCATGTATGCATTCAAATATATAATTTCTAATCATTTTTTAAAAGCCCCTCTCCGCTTTTCCTTTTGGGTTAGATGGAAATGTAACAGTAGTGAATTGGACTTGTTGTGCCAATGTCCACATCTTAGTGGCTATACATCAGGAAAGAGTATGCCCCAGTCCCTCTTTTGGTCATTTTTCTTACATTTATTGAGTAGCAGTGTAGAACAAGCTTCGTACCTCACAATCTGTGTATCAGTGTTTTTATATTTCGCATCGTATAAATTTTAATATATTCGTATCGATGTTTGAAATTACCAAGCCTGTTCTTTCCCTTTAGTTTCTCACTCTAAGTAGAATGCCCGGGTGCAAATTAAAACAATGACAAAAGACAAATCCCACAAACCCCACATCACAGTAAGTTCTGGTAACTAGTGAAACAGTTGAGAGAAAAAAAAATAAATATACTGGCAACATTAGCAAAATATCACTAATCATATTAAAATTGCCAGTACTCAACTTTTTAACAACAAATTACAAGATCAAAAATCCTAGAATCCAACATATATAAAAAAAACCCAAACAGGCTTTTGGAGCTCCGAGTTTAACCCAAAATTTTCCTTTCCAAGTAAACCCTCTTCTCTAGTTCTTATTTACACTTTCCAATGATTTACCTTAACCTAAAATCCTATACCATAAACCCCATTTCTCCTCACAAAATGGCACAAGCATTAGGATTCTCATCATTGAACATGTGATGAGGAGGATGAGAAGAGATCGGGTAACCCGGCGAGTATCCTGGGTAACCATGCCCATGTCCATGCCCGTGCTGGTGCCCATAAACCAGGTGCCCGTACCCAGGATAACCCGGCATGTATCCAGGGTAACCAGACATGTATCCAAATTCCGGTTGAACCATAAATTCTATCCTGTTACCCCCAGCAGCAGCAGCGTTAGCCTCAGTTACAGCATCTCCACCACCATTGCCACCTTTGTTTTTCTTTTTCCCGCTGTCGCCACCACCACCACCACCATTCTCGCCACCCTCCTTTTTGCCATCTTTCTCTTTCTTAGGTGGCACAATCTCAACATTCTTCTTGAGTTTGTCCTTCAAAGCCTCAGCCACGGCCTTAACATCCATAGTCCCCTTCACTGTGACCAGCTCCTTCGTCTCGTCTACTTTCAACTCATGCACACCTGCAATGCCGTCAAGAACTAAAGTCAGAAACGAGAGCAAGATTTTAACGCTGTTATAGTTACCGAAAGGTAAGAATCTAAACTAGCTAAAGGCTCATCATCACCTTTGGTTTCGGAGACAATGTTGCGAATCTTAACAATGCATCCCTGACACTGGCATGTCAATTGCACCTTCAAATCCGCCGTCGTTACCGGGGCCTGATCAAAGATAATGAATAACTGGCTTAAATTTAAAATGTTACCAAAGGATTTTTTTTATTTGAACCAGAAGAAAGTTAGTAATAAATTTTTGACAGATACAGAAATGCTGATTTGAAGCACTTTAAAATTATTATAAAAATACAGTTTATTCGACTGTCGAGAAGAAATTAAGCTTTGAGAATGAGTAATGGAAATTTTTACCTCTTTGGTTTTTTTCTCTGGGTGTTTATTATTATTATTATTATTATCAGAATCCTGGTTTTTGTCTTTGTCAGGTTTTTTCTCTTCTTTGTTATCGTCTTTCTTTGGATGAGGTGAAATGAGTTCAACTTTCTTTTTGGTTTTCTTCACGAGTTTCTCTTTAATGGCAGTGGGATCCACAGCTCCTATCACCGTCACTTTGTTTGAGCTGCTCTCTGTTTTCACCGTCTCCACCCCTGCAATCAAAGAACATAAAAAGACGACAGAGAAAAACAGAGTAAATAACAAAAGCTGAAAGAGAGGTTTACAAAAAATGGGAAATCATAAGCCTAAAAAAGAAATTGAGAATACCTTGAAATTGACGAATGCATTTGAGGATTTTGATAGCACAACCTTCACAAAGACAGTCAACTTTAAACACAAGGGTTAAGGAACCCTTTTCCTTCTTTTCTCCATCCCCTCCTTTCTTGTTTTCATTCTTTTTCTGTAACATAGACATTGACATTGAGAAGAGAACAAGATAATATTATAATATCAACCAAAAAGAAAAGAAAAGAAAAGAAAGAAAATGAAACGGAAAAAAGAGAGAGATAGAGAGATGGGAAATGCGAGAGAGTATTTGCTAACTGACCTCTCCCATTGTGAGCTAAAACCCGTTACGTTAATCGGTCTTTTGATGAGTGGAAATAGGAGGAAATAAAGTTGCAGTATTTATAGAGGGGGAGATGGCATGGTATAACAGAGTTAAATGCTGATATGATGGATGGATGGATGCATGGGTTCATTCATGTTTTAAACGCGTGAAATGAGGGGGTGGCTTTTTGCTTGGCCAGGATGGGACTAAGTTATTAAAAAAGGGTACGGTAATTTGATTGAGCAGTGGGGTGGGGATTGCAAATTTTGCAAGGTCTTGGCTGTTTCCTTCTTTCTTTCCGTCCATTATTGAGCAGTTGGTTCTTAAAGAGTTACTCCGCCTCCACCGGTACCACTACTTTTACCTTCCATTTTTTTTTTCCTCTTTAATTTAATACCCCAAAATCGTGGTGAAAATTAGGCATAGAATTCATTGTTTAAGGGTGCACCGGATTTGGATTCCCCAATATCTGTTTTACAGTTTGTGGTCTTTTTAGTAGATTGTCTTAAACGGCATGAGCCCATGACCACGATCAGTGAAGCTTCAGGATAACGGTGGCCTTGATTTTTCTGGGGACCCACCCCAACTCCCAACTTCTAGTCATGGTTACAGCCCCAAATAATTTACACTAATAATATCTTCGATGAGAAGTAGGAATGGCCCAGGGAACCTAAGCCACCAGTCAGAACTCTTTGATTGGTTTGTGTAAAAGATTGGGCTTTAGCTCTTCAAAGAGAAGTACCCAAGGGTGCAAAGCCGTCAATGGTGGACAGGGAAGCCTGAAACTACAACAAGTATCCTATTTAAATTAGATCTAAAGCTCTCATATTTAAGTTATATCAATCTTAAATCTATGAATGTTTATCTAATCCAATGACAAAAATGGCTTTGTTTACTTCTTAAAATCAATCCAAAAGCTTTGATAAAGAACTTTTAAGTTCTTGTATTAAGCTTTGAGGTCAGAAAGTCCT
>JAQSVH010000006.1:2179258-2191507 GCA_029448705.1 Adansonia digitata | reverse complement strand
ATTTATTTTCATGTCATCAAAAAATATTTATAAATATTGATTAAAATATTTTATTATTATTTTAAAAAATTTTAAATTTAAAATGAAAAAGTTTATTAATTATATTGTTTTATAAATTTTGGTTTAATAATATTGCCTAAATTAATAATACTAGACACCGATTTACCATTTACTTATTTTTATTTGGATTTTGCTTTGTAAAAATCGGAGCTCTTGCCCTTAATTTTAACCAAAATTAAATCATTTTCAAGGCCCGTGCTTTCTTTTGCTCGAAACGTGTCCGTTTTTGCCTCGATCTTCGTGGACGCTTTTCGTCTTTGCCTCGGTTTCCTTCCGTGGTCCCCACGTGCCGGCGGCTTCACTCGCGCGTGATTTGTCCTTTCCCTGGCAGGCCATGCGGCTATGGGTTGGTTCTGGCTTTTCAATTCACACGTGGCGGACAGACAAAGCGAGTGCAAGTACGTGAATTGTCGTCTGATGAGTGATAGAATGACGTGGCGGGTTTATTGGCTGAAAGGTGGCTCAGAACAGACGTAACCAATCAATCAATCAATCAACTCATACAATCGCACGCTTTCATCCTTTCTTCTTTTCTTTTAGGAAAATATTTTCATTTCATTTTTCCTATAAATTTTCGGATTCCAGTCATTATCATATCTTTGTACCTTACAATATCTATGCACTCTGATTTGGTTGGTGACAAAGTTTTCTTTTTTTTAATTTTTTTAAATAAATAGTGTCAATTTCTTGCAAAATAGAGGTAAGTCCTAGGAGTAGGGGTCAACACTTAACAATTTGAAAATAATAAAAAATAAATTCACAAAAAAAAAAAATCAAATAATTAAAGATTTTAGAATTGAATTACATGTGTTGCTTTTTTCTTTTTATTTTTTTAAAATAGTTTTGGTACTTTGATAGTAAATGTTTGAACATTGAAAAGTAGCATGATATAAACCAAATTGTAAGTATAAGGCAGGTTATACGGGTAATACAAGTTTATATCTACCTACTTATTTATAAATATAATTATCTTTTTTAAGCATTAGGTTTTTGGCATTTTGCAATGGATACTAGCTCGAATTTCCTTCTATTAGTAGCCATATCTAAGAAATTATACTTAATTAATATAAAGAAAGAGCAATGTACATGTACACTAGAACTTGATACATTTACTGTGTGTAATTTTAAAAAAAAAAAGTAGAGAGAAAAACGTTATTCAAATTTTTTTTATTATAAAACGTAGCTTTTAAAATTTTTGAATAATTAAAATTTTAAAAATATAAAACTATGTTTTTTATTTAGTTTTATTTTTTGATAATTTATGAGTAAACTAGTGTTATTTGATTTATAACATAAAATTTAATAAAAAAATTAATAATATATATATATATATATAAGTGACTTAAAAATGATAGAGGATACTATGATGTGAGGTATCTTCTGTTTCTATTTCCTAACCAGCCAAAGGGCACATTCTGTTTCCTCAACTAAACACTGTAACTATTTGATCTAAAATTTTAAATTTTCAGTTTTTCTCTTCCACGTTCCCCTCCCTCGAATCACAAAACAGAAAGATAACTTAATGAATTTATCCAAGTTGTAATCATTTTAACAGAAAAAAAAATTAAATTAGTAATTTAAAGAGGCATTTCACTTGCAACTCTTTTTATTATAATTATGTAATTAAAAAAATTGTAAGTGTTTATCGCTTATAATTATAATTGTGAATTTTACGTAATATTTTTTTAATAAATCTTCTATAAATATGAAGTATAAATTTATAATTGATTTTAATAGTATTGTATTTATTGTAGGTGATAATTTTCCTATAATTTTCATTCTTTGGATTGTCTTTGCCTTGATAAGCCTACAATCCACTTCATAGTGGACTTTAGCTGAAAAGGTCGAAATTGCTTTGAATAAGGCCCTAACATAGCCCAAATCTTCTGGCAATTCCTCTACATACGAGTATCGCAGGCTTTTAGCCCACTACACTGGGAAATTACAGACCATTTCTAGCCCAGCAACAATTGGTTTGAAGGCTTAGGAACTGTGGGAATTGGGTCTTCAATTCGACCAAACAAAATGTACTTTCTTTGAAGTTACATCCGCCACTTCTTTTTTTTTTTTAAATCCAAATATATTATCATATTTATATGATCTATTTAAAATAATATATATTTTCTCCAAATTAACAGATGAAGTAAAAGTAAATTTTGAAATTTTAATTTTGAATTGTCATGACCAATCTATTTTATTTAATTTTGATAATAAAGTGTCAAATCATCATCTTAAAAACTAATAATTATCAAGATTAAGTCCAATTATATTCATATATAATTAAATTATTAATAAAATATTTTTGTCATTATATTAATAATTTGATAATAAATATATAAAAATATTAAATTATTATTCAAATTTATTTAAAAAATATTAAATATATTCTACTTTGCCTTACAGATATCACTTCTTCAGAGATGCTGTTAGACGCATCAAAGAGGAGATGAGTGTTTCTTCTCGTAGTAGCATAAGGGAAACATAGGAGGGGAATTGAAAAGCGGAAGAAAAAGAAACCCTAAAAGAAAAGGAAAAAATAAAAGATGGATGATGATGAACCGACAACACTGATATGTACAATTTTAGTAATGGAACAATCTTCCTTTTCTTACAAAGCTTGTTCAAATTGTGAAACGGCTATACCTGATGCTTCTCCCCCTGTATTTGTCTGCAACAGTGCTAAATGCAAGGGTCGTCGTTACCGCTCTAAGCGGTTCTTCCGCCTTCTAGTATGTTAACGGCTTTCCCTTAGCCTCTCCTTTTCTTTTTCTGGGCTTTTTGTAAACTGGATCATATCAAATTTCAGGCTTTTTTTTTGAAGGTTTTATTTTTATTTGTTTTGTTCTGTTCGTTTGGGGTTTTGGCAGTTCTCTATTGCGACAGATTCAAAGGTTATTAACGTCGTATGCTTTGATAAGGCTGCGAAGGTGATCTTTGGTTGTTCTGCTCAGGAATTTTTTGACTTTACAATTCAACACCCGTTTGCCGGTATCTTTCTTGCCTTGCTAACTATGTTGATGTTATATATTTTCCATTCATTTTCCCCATATTTTCTGGGGAACCTTCACGACTTGCTAAACATTGGGTAAAGGAGTAAGTTCAGAATTGTTCTTTTGGTAAAACTCTGTTTACTTTCAAAGCTCATTTCCTGTTGGTATTACTAATTAATCATTGTTTGGAAGCCTTGGTTTCTGATTTAAAACGTATCATCATGGCAAATTAGTGTTATTTCTGTCCTAATTTTTGGTTCGTGTGACGTTCATACAGAAAAATATGCTAGTGATGCGTTGCAAGGGGAATTGTTCAGAGTCACTTTGAACAAACCAAAAAGGGTTAAAGCAGACCATCTCCGTATGACAAACATTGTTCCTTTGAGGACTGATTTTGTGCCCGTAATTAAAACCCTGGAAGGACTATATAAAGTAATATATGGAAAGAAATCTGCTTAGAATTCTTGGTTCTGCACAATAGAGTAAGTTCACAAAGGGGATTTCGCTTTTTTTTTTTTTTTTTGTATATTTTGTGGGTACAGTATAATGGGGATCATCTGGAGGTTGTGTCTTTTAGTTTTCAATGTCTTCGAAAGTGTAGATGAAAGTAAAAAGGAAAGCTTCTTTTGTGTCTATGGTTATTGTATATCAGTGCCTGTTTGTGCTGCTTGAGAATCGAATATTGGGATATTGAGCTCAGTATGTTTAAATTGCATTGACCAACCTTCTTTTTTGCTTCTTGCATCTTGCCTAGCAAAGTTGGATGTATGTCAGTAATTGCAAGCACAATGGTGGGGAAGGGTTAAAATAAAAGGAAAATTAAAAAGAATTGGATCCATTTAATTTGTTACTGTAATCTCATTTCTATGGTAATGGCATCTATGCCACAGGTGGCTCAACAATGAAACAGACTGTTAATAATATGCATAAATTTCTAATCCACATTGATGAACGAACATTGTTATAACTTGTCGGATCACTATTTAGGGGCGATTCTCTCGTCTGTTTCAGATGAGGCTATATTCCCCTGCATCCATTTTTGCAGCATCTGTAATGAAGCTTTTGGTTGATCCATTGGAACCATGTGACCAGCATCATGGACCTTGAGGAAAGTGAGAGGACCATGGCTTTTCAGTTTTCCCGCTTCTACACCATCGACGACGAATGGAACGGTGGGAGATGCGCCAAAATCTTTCTGTCTGGACCATGTCATAGCATGAACCCAGTTTGAATTTCCTAAACCCAAGTCAAAGAAAACATTAGTTCAAGTAAACAAATCAAAAAGGGGATCTTAGATGAAGGAAAAGATTCTTACCAAGCCAATTACATATAAGATCATACTCCCCGGCATATATAAGAACCTTGATGCCATCCTCAAGAAGAGCAGGAATGCCAACTTCAAAGTTTCTCATCCAGTCCAGAATCATAGCTTCATATACTACGCTGCTGCATGACACAAATTCGATGTCCCCGACCCCGAGTGCGCCCTTAACTGATTTCATATTCAGGAATGTCTCAGCGTCAGAGAAGTCGTAGCACAAGTCTCCTTCGCACTGCTTTCTAATGTCATAGTACTAAACATCAAACATATTAGAATTGTAACTTCTACTTTTGTTTTCCCTTCAAAATCAAAGTAACTTTCGCAATATATAACGAAGGATAGAACTTGTGCTATCTTACATTTACATCGCCCGCGATCCTGATGATTTGATTAAATATACTGAAGCAGATATCATAAGAATCCGCACAAGCATCTCCTCCATCAGAGTCTGACATGATATGGTTCATGGATATCAAATTTGCAGAACAAAACTTATCGATATCGATTTTAATTTTTTTAGAATTTAGAAGTACCACATCTTTTGATTGCCTGCACGCATGATGGAACCAATTTCTTGATACTGACATAATCCGATTGTGAAATTAAACTTGTGTTCAAAGCATAATCTGGGTATGCTTGATATTGGATTTCAGGATCGGTTAACCCATTGCCGATGGCAAAGCCCTGTTCAACCATTCAAATTTAATCTAAATCTAAAACATAAAAAAAATGAAAGGTTCATATTCAAATGGCAAACAGATGAAATTCAAGGGAAATGTACCTTAAGGTTAACATGAATTCCTTCTTTTGCTTTGTTTCCCTGGTGAACTCGAACAGCAAAAGCAGGAATATAATGCCCGGCATACGATTCCCCGGTTATGTAAAAGTCATTCTTAACATACTGAGGATGCTCCTTGAAAAAGGCCTGCATGTAAAAAGACAGTATATTATATTATTCTGAGCTGAAATTCTGATAAATTTAGAACTGTTTCTCTGTTATGGATGGAATGTAAGAACATAAATAAGAAGGAAACAAGACCTGCAAAAAGTCATACAAATCGTTGCTCACACCATTTTCATCATGACGAATGTCGCTATCATCTGAAGTATAACTGAAACCAGTTCCAATGGGCTGATCTACGAACAAAATGTTTGATGCCTGCCAAGGAAAAAATAAAATGTTGGATTGCTAAGAGGAGTTCGAGAGATATATCATAAAGAGTATCAGAGAAAATTTTCGGAATTCAGTTCGATACCTTGTCCCAGCCATAGTCATTCCATAAAAGTGACATGTTTTTAGCTAGATGGAAAGGACCATTTTCATAAAACAAGGCCAATTCACTGCTGCATCCTGGACCTCCGGTCAACCAAATCACTACAGGGTCATCTTTGCTGTTCCGTGATTCGAAGAAAAAGAAAAACATCCTGCCAAATTTTAGGGAAGGAGACCAATAAATCCAAAATCAGTTTATGAAAAGAATTAAGACATTTTTAGCCGATGAATCTTCTGTATGTACATCAATTTTCTGGTGAAACTTCTAATTGTGCCATCATTTTCAAACTTGTACAATGCCAATGAATCTTCTGGAGGCAACATGTAATCAATTTAATCTGGAACTTTGGATTTAATGTTCATTTAATTGCATGTTCTGCAGTTAGCATATAAGAACAATGACATATATACGTTATGCTTTTACACCATTCCGAATCTTCGAATCTGTCTGGAACTTTGGCTACTTGAAATATTTAGTTGAATTCTGAAATGATGATATCATTTGACAGAAGAAATAGAGAATAATTGTTAAGGAAAGGCTTATTTATTCCATAATTTACTATCAACTGAAAGATATAAATGCCACCAATGCTTACATATTTATGATGGCAGAGTATTATTGTATAAAATTCATATATATATATATATATATATGATTAAGAAGTCAAGGCTTACCTAGCAGCTTTAGAATGTGGAAGTTTATAGTATCCAGCATGGTGAGCAAACTCGTGAACCGAAGGCCCCCCAGGAGCACCAAGCACAGGGAATCTGAATTGCTTTTCAACGATCGTTGAAGTCTCAACTGTAAGGTCATCGATACCGCCACCAACATTAGCGACATCTTTTGGGAACAAGTTAAGCCCCCGAATAAGCTTATCTGCCTGGAGCTTTGCCAGGCTAGAAGTGAGAGGTAAATGCAGTTGGGTTTTCCTTGGGAAAACTGCCACAGCGGAGAATGCTGAGACCAGCAGGAAAACAGAAAGCAAAAGGAGTTTTTGACAGAAAGTTGAAGCCATTTTTTTTTTTTTTTTTGTGGGGACTTATTATGTTGGGATATTGATGCCATCTTGTTTGGTTTATATAGAGTTTGATCAAAACCCACTTGGGGACAAAGTTCATTGATTTTGCATGCTTAAGTTCTAATTAATCTCCATGTGACTTACAGAGCTGGATAATTTTTTACTTATGGCATTATTTTTAATTATTGTGATGAAAATGAAGAACATCAGATCTACATGTATATATATATATATTAGTCTTAAGCATTTAGCAAATATTTAATTTAAGGCTATGATTATGAATAGCAGCATGAAATTATTAATAAGCAAAGAGTGTTCATAATTTACATAAACAGTAACTTAATAATTTGCATTAATATTTTCTCATTAACAAGCAAAGGTGACTATAATAACACCTATATAAAACCTACTTATACCCCCACTAACCCCACTATTTGTCCAATAATAGAATTCAAAGATATCTTCTTTTATCCTTACAATTAATGAATTTTATTTTTAAAAATGGCGAATAAACTCCATCCATGAATAAGAAAGTGGTAAATCAGGACTTTGTCTTTCTAGTTCTTTAGCTTCAAGTATCAGAAAGGGGTGATTTGAATTTTACATTTGAAAGCATTTAAAAGTTTTAATTTAGCTCTTAAAACCTTACAAGAATCTATATTATTAGATTCATCTAAGTTTTATAAAGGAAACTATGAATCTGAAATCGTGATTATCAGCCAAACTATTCCCTAAGTATAAAATTCATCCATTCATTCATTGAATTTAACAATGACAACGCCTTTATAATTTTTAAGTACTGTGTAAAAGATTCATGTTTTCTTCTTTATCCATAAGTCTTAGTTTCGTGAACCTAAAATATAACAGGCATTTCCCTTTTCTCATTTGATCTTTTTTCCCATTGAAGAATAGGAAATTGGGCTTTGAAGACAAGGTTAGAACAACAATGTTGCGTACAAGACATCAAAAACCTAATATATAAAGAGCCCCCTCAAACATGACAACATTCGACTTCACTCAATGTCTGAATCCAGCAATGGAATGAAAAGAACATGGAGGGGAGGAGATCTTCATGAAGACAGTTACTGGGACCCATCTTATATATGTCCTATCACCTAGCAAGAATGGAACTGATCATTGATGGATGCAAAGTGAATATCCCATTTGCATTTTTATAAGTCACAGTATAATATAAATGCAACCTTTGTCAAGAACCCTAACTCTACTATTATCAAAACGGAGTTAGCTTCACTAAATTTGGGCTTGTAGGAGGGAAAAAGAAAGTTTCATCCTTCGTCTTTTCCAATAAAATTTCCGGGAAACTAGCAGTGTAATGACTACGAATTTCGTAAACATTTGGTGATAGAATAAGTTGTAGCCATTTAACATCGTTTCAAAAGTTATTTTACAAATTCCAACTTGACAATTCCCGGAGAGAGCAGAGGATACATATAGCGTATTAAGATTTACTTGAGAATACCATGATTGACGGCGTAATCGTTGACATGTTAGCTAATTTGCCAGTTTCATGAAATAATTATTTTAGTAGAAAGATATTGAAAAAAAACCTAGGAACACTTTAGTGTTCTGGTCAATAAGAGACCCAAAAAAAGTGATGCCGGTGATGACTGCAATATACGAAAGGATAGCTATATCAGCGAAGAACATGAAACAATTGGCAAAGAAACCAAGAAGTAAATAAGGCCATGAAACGTGAAGACTTTGTCTTGGTTATCACATGCGGCTTTTGTAAAACGTGGAGTAGCATGTTGGAGCTAGGATTTGGATTAAACAGATTCTTTCAATTTCTGCTAAATTTAAATTGTAATGCCGTCTCACATTGTTGTCGGAAGATAATACGGTTCACACAAAAAACATTGAAGGAACCTGTTATTTCTGTCGAGAAACGTTCTTGTTTACTCTCTTTGCAACTTGCAACAACCCTTGTTTTAATTCTTTAGTAGATCACGATTTAGAGATGTGGTTACAACTTAAAACAAACCTTAATAAGATTTAGAGCCATCTTGCCAAGTATTTTAAGTACTGTAAGTCCAAGCTTTTTCGACAAAAGAATAATCTTTCAATTTAACTGATTTCCTGAATAATTGATGTCTGTTTATGTTGAATACCAGAGTCTACTCAATGGATTTTGTTAGAATTGATTTTAACCCTCTTTCAACAAGAAACAAATTCGCATCAAATGACGGATTCCGTATAAGCTTACTGACTCAGCTGTTTCACCTGAGCTTTTCCAGCCATTTTTGAATCATAAATGTCTTTGTTTCCCTGCACACGAAATCCTGCAAGCATCATTTAAGAAAGATTCATAGCCTCCTAATACTAATAGTTCTTCTTCAACAAGTGCAAAATGGCAAAGTATTTTCATAACAGATAAAATACAACAAAGTACTAAAATGGTTTGCCCAGAATGGTTTATTATAGAACAAGATATGGCATACATAGAGTTTCAACAGGTCAATTCTCCTGGTATAATACAGATCTTTCACATAGGAATAACTAAATAACAAACTTAGGCGTTATACGATAATAGATTCAGTGTTCTGATTAACAGATATCCTGTTTATAATACATAGTGTTAAATTTGGGTTCTGCCTGTGTCAATTGCAATCGAACCTAGAGGCAGCTCACTAATCAGCCTGATCACCATATCCAGGCAAAAGCTAAACTTATTGGTTATGAATTATGACCTAACTTTTGCAAGTCGAGCCCTTATTTCTTCTAGTTCTTCCTCATCATCAACTCCTTCGGCTATAGCTTCTTCCTGTAAAGCATAAGAAAAAAGGGAAACAAATTGAACTCCTCAGGTTCTAATGAGAAAAGATTAGCCAGAGGTTCATTACAAAGCATTTGTGCCAAACGTACCTCCTGTGCAGCTGCCTGAGCTGGCTGCTTCATCTTCTCCTTCCTGACTGCTTCTGGAAGCTGTGCAGCAGTCTCACCAGCAATTGCTGTCAAGACCTTGTCAACCTCTTCTTCTATCTCTTCTTCTATATCCTCAGAATCCAGTGCATTGTCAAGAGCTTCATCGACAAACTCCTCAATAACACCTGCCTACAAATTAATGCAGAGAATAAATCTGTGTTGAGTACATTACATATCGTTCCAGATGGCAGGCATAATTCATCATTGAGTTAAAGAGATAGTTGGCTGACCACTAATCCAAAAAATTTAAGTTATTAGAGAATCCCTTAACTTTTATATTTAAACTGGCAATGGGAAACACATGTAACCAACAAGGTTTGAGCGGAGAATAATAGCTCAGGCTAACACAACTTACAGTTAGGGGCAATAAGATAAAAGTCAGATATCATTCGCACTAAAAAGATAGAGACACAAGAAGGTCATCATTTATCCGTATTTTCCTCGGTAATTAAGATCAAAGTAAGAAGTAAAGAAACCTTAGTCATCTCTTTGCTGAACTCTCGCATTGTGACAGCCACTTCTGGAGCCTTCATGAGGTTATTGACAAGCTTCATAACTTCAGCACTCTTGGACAAATGCCCAACTGTACGGGCAATTGCTGCAACATTAGCAGAAATACAAACAAATTAACGAGAATCAGTCAGACGAAACAAGTAGTTGATACGAAATATAGAACACAATGAGCAGATTAACCATTTAAGAAAAGGATTCTTGAACACAGCACTACTGTCAAGATTCAAGAATTTCAAAACGAGCGACCACAGTTATTATAGCGTTCTCTACCATGATAAAGTGCACATAGGCAGAAATGAAAATGTAAACTTAACTATGTAAAACATCATACCTACACTTTCTCCTAGGTGCATTGATATTGAATTCATTTGCGCCTTATTTTCATATAGACGATTGACTGTTCTCCTGGATCTCACAATCTCCTTGGCAAGTGCCTGAAATAGACAAAAGAAATGAAAATAAAAGGCAGAAAAGTGATTGATTCAACTTTAAAATTAACAATAAGAATTAAATGCAAGAACCTAATTCTCAACTAATGCGTTTGATTGACTACGTTATTCGAACATTCAAGGAGGTAAACAATTATACTTAAGATGTATGTATAATACGTTTGATAAATTTATGCAGTAATTTCTTGACTTAAGAGGTGTGACATACATAGACACACACACAGAGGCGCATATTTATGCAGCAAAAATATAACGAGCAAATTTACAACTTTCAAGTATTTCTTCTCGAATACTAGGAACCAAATTAATTTGAGAGTTCATAATCATTAAAAAAAAAAGGCAACTTCACAAAAGAAAATTAAAAGTAATTAAAATAAAATAAAAATAAATAAAAATGAAGTACCTTAGCAGAAACCATGTCATTTCTCTTGGCGGCATCTCTAATAGCTTTTTGTACATTTTTCTCTTCTCTTTGAATATCTGAACTAATAAATCAATACCCCCATTTAACAATTACCGAAAATTAACCCTACCCATCAATCCAAATTCCCCAATCCTCCATCCATAATTCCAACAAAATAATAGAAAAAAAAAAAAGAGTAGGAACTTGCCTCTTATTTGGCGCTCTATGTTGCGGCATTCCTGGCGGAGCCTACGCTGCCAATCTCTTAATTGCTGTTGTGGATTGGGTTTTGGCTTTATCATATTCATCACCTTCTCCATTTTTTTTCCGCTTCCGATCAAATCGTTTGATATCAAATTTCACCCAGAAAAAAAAAAAAAAGGCCTATAACTTTGGAAACTTTTACAGTAAAATTGATCCAATTTTTTATTTTATTCTTCTTCGTTCTCTTTAGATTGGAAATGGTTGATCTTTCGTGACCAGAATATATCGTTAAGTGGCAACTTTATTTTTTTTTTTTTAATTTTGTTATTCTGAGATTTATTTATTTCTGTTGGAGAATGGATCAACCAGGCCGAAGTGCTGCATGAATAAAATTGCAGGACCCTCGTTATATTGTGGCCCAAATAAAACGAAAGTTCTGAGCTCGTGTTAAAGACTCAGAATTAATATAAAGCGATAGGATAATTGGTTCCAACAGAATTACTAACTTTTAGCATGATATAAAATAATATAAATGCAACATGTGTAATAAATATAAAAAATAATATAATAAACTTATGAACATAATGTAACACAATTAATACATATACTTGCCCTTAAGATTTTGATATATTAATAATGCATTGCTTTATATTTTAGACTATTGACGTGGTATTTGCATATTTTCTTTTATCACTTTTAGCAATAACTAGCTGCTGACATAAAAAATTTAGAGCATGATTTGGTTTTAATGGCAAAGCCGTACAAGTGACTGAATTTGTTCAACATACATAAATTTCAATGGTTGGGGGGTTTGGATCTTCAAGTAGGTTAGCTTGCGTTTCCTTTTGTCTTTTTATCTTTAGCAAAATCCTCAATTTACCATATAGTTGATCCTCAGGTTTACAGGACTGATGTTCCAATCACGAGTTTGTATCAATTGGAATTTAAATTTTAAACCCCCACCCCAACCTAAAATAAAAAAAAAGAAAAATTGAAACTGCACAGTATTTGAAGCTTTAAATAGTAGATTGAAATGTTCAGCTGAAAACCCACATTATTTAAACTTGTAATAAG
>JAQSVH010000006.1:2134258-2152363 GCA_029448705.1 Adansonia digitata | reverse complement strand
GGAGATGGGTCTCTCCAATTAAAATTCCTCATATTTGATTATATTTCTATTTTGTTTGTTTTTTTGGTATGAAAAAAATAGTGGTTTAACTTTAAAGCATGGTATTTATGTTGGTAAAGTTGATCCTATAATGATAAATCTTGTCTCTTCTTTGTGAATTTAAGGAAGCAACATGAAGTTCTAGGGTTTACATTAGCATGCGTGTCTCTAAATTGTTGTGTTTATTAAAATGATAATTAAAATTATTATGACTACCAAATTATAATTATCTAATAACCAAAAAAAAAAAAGCATAATGAATCATCACAAGAAACAAGCCCCATTTTCAAACTCTACTTGATTCTATATATCCCAAAGGCTAAAGCGATCATCTGGAACCCCATTAAATATTTTTTAGGTTCGCATGAAATCATAGATGAAGTTCATTAAAGAGATTCTTGCCTACCTTGTTATAGATTAATTAAAATCATGTATTAGCTAAATCCTTTATTTTTTTTTATTTTGAAAAAAAAAAAAAGTCTCCAACCCTTATTTTAGTCAACCTTTGTTAGTTTAAATGTAACCAGAAAGATTACAATTAAGTTTCTCTATTAGGGTTTGTTTTTTATGAAAAATATATCAAGAGTAAAATACTAAACGCATTAAATCAATATGAGAGGTATGCCTTTACAATCATTTAAAAAAATAATTAGGTTCAAACAAAAACATTGAGAACACCCATTATAATCGCATTATAAAAATGTACAACAAAGAAGCTAAATGAATAGGATACATTAATTAATCAATTTCTTAGTTAGTTGTTTGTGTGTGTGTGTGTCTCTCTATATATATATAATATGAATTAAATATTTGCCAATGTATAGATTGAAGTTGAGGGATATCCCAAGTGTATTCAGCTATTGTAACACTAGATATATATATATATATATGTATATGTATTTGAGATAATAATGTAGATATATAGACAAATTAAGGGCAAAAGTTGGGATTGCTGAAGGCAGAAAGGGTGGGATGAGTGAATTGCGTTGGTCTGATGCTTGAGTTTGCCGTTTCCTAAGGCTAGCCCACATAATATATATGTACCATGCAGGTTGATTTTGATAAAGTTAGGACATAATACAATGTTATGCCCATAGATAATGATGGTACATAAAGGCAAGGCGCCCATTTTATTCCCTTTCGCTAGCCTCTCCTATTTGGAGTTTGGATTTTACTGCCTTGGTATTTTCTTTATGCTTCTTTTTTTTTCCCCATATAGTTCTAAATTGATGCTACTCCATTATTAAGATTAAACCATTTAATTAATCACTTTTACTAGGCCTAGGGCTAACCATTTTAAGGGTAGTTTTAGTTGAGGTTGCATGATTAAGGACTTTGTATCCTACACGTGTCCCGGACTAAGATAGGAGTCTTTATAATCAAGTATATAATAATAATAATAATATAATTATTTGATTAAGCTTCGTTTTAATAGCAAAGGGTCTTGAATTAGTCCAATGGAAGCCTTCCACTTTCCTACAATGAGGACTTTTATTGTCCAATATTGAGTCCATTAGATTTTTTTGGCAAATATTGGTGGGAAAGTTTGGTTACCAGCTCCATTTTTTAAACCAATGAAACAATAAACCCATTGACCCCAATATTAGGAACATGATTGAGATTTGAGAGACAAAGACATACGAAGAAAGAGAGATTAGGGATTGAAAATGTCTACATTTTTTAGAGTTTTAACTCGTATTCTAATTCCCACCCAAAAAAAGAAAAAATTGCACTTGCAAACATTCCTTAAGTCAAAAACGAGTTCCTAGGGTTGTAAAAAGGAAAAATGAAATGTGTTTTAATTAAACTAGCTACTACTTCACCTCAATATCTCAAATTTCTTTAAATAAATGGAGTTACATTAAGTTATAAAATCATTTCAATTTTCATATGCAAAACTTTATTATTAGGGTTTATATTTGGGATTTAGAGGATTTTATTAAAAAAATTTTGGGTGTGTACCATGCATGCTAATTAACATATATAATAAAGAAATTCTTCAGTTTTTGTACCAATATATTTATCTCTAAGTTGAACTTGGAACAATATTATTCTTTGCTACCAATTACTCAAAGAAACAGGACAAGAAATTATTCTGCTAACGAAAGAGAATAAACAAAAACAAGACAATATATAGAGGTATATACTTATAGGCAGATAAAACAAAAATCCTTTCCAATTTCCAAGAGAAAGTTAAAGGTTGCTGCCTAAACTTATTTTACTGTGACTACGTACTAACAAAATTTGTATAAAATATATATATGATTGAGAACTTCGTCTTCTTCAAGATTGTTGGGCATTGACTGTTTAGACACAACACTTGCATTTGCTTATAATTGAGGATTAAAATATCGTTAAAGAAAGGGCTATGGCATCTTTGCAGAGTTTTTTTATGCTTTATTTTCGACTATAAAATATACAAAGGAAAAGAAAAATCAAACTTATGATTTTCAAAATCTAATCAATGGGAATGAGGGAAAAAGACAACACACTTCCAATTTTACCCGGCAAGGCAGCCTAAGCCATGGAAAAGTATTGCTTAACAATATTGATGTCCAAGGTAAAAATTTCTAGAAGAGAATTTTTAACATATAGTTTGGTTAACCATGCAAAGAATTAAAAAGAATTTAGTGTTGAAAGGGTAAATATTTTTAATAATAATTTTGAAATCCATAATTGAATGACATAAATAAAAGGCTACTTTAGCTAATATTTCATATTATGTGATCAACAATTTCAATTAATTGAAATGACAGTCTCATAACTATCTATATTTCCAAAGAAAAAAAAATTGTGTTCAAATATGTTCAGTGCTTTGCATTTTTTCCCTGCAATAGTATGTACATGCATATATCAAAGTTTTTTTACCCAGCAAGCCAAGACAGAGAATCTCTCTTGGCTTCGAAGTTGGAAATGAATTGTCAAATCGAGGTTCACGTAAATTACATTTTTATTATGGCAACATATTCAAGTTGAATTTTCTTAGATGGCTAAAAGAAGCAAAGCCATTAGCGAAATGCTAATGGCTATAAGAATGAAAAAAAGACAGGAGATTTTCCACTCCCACTTTTGGCGCTGATATACTGATTCTTCTTCACGCTAGTTGGTGGTGTTGAAATGTTGATGCATTCCATGGTTTAAGATAAGAACCCCCATGGACTTGACTCCTTACAAATAACTGACTGACTGATGAGTAAGCAAATGCATAGAGCATAGGGAGAGAGCATATTAGAATTTTGGCCAACCGATAGGCTTTTGGCTTTTTGTGCTTTTTGTCCAAACCCAGTTGGCTTTTTGTTGCTGTTGCTGTTGCTGCTGCTGCCCCATCTTATAAGACTTGGAAGAAGCCAATCACAAACCCCACCTTCGTTTATCCTCTCATTCTCACGCTTAAACAGGAAAATTCACTTTTAAGTTTCAAGTTCAGTTCTTTTGAGTGTTCCAACTCTGAGAGCATGGATTGTCAGAGAGGTTCTCTTTTTAGCTGGCCTTATTTTTGTCAAGGAAAGGTAACGGACATTTCCTCTTGAGTGATTTGGTGCTTAATTTGGTTTAGTTTTACCTTCCCTTTTTTTTTTCCCCTGGTGGAGGAGGGGTGTTTGTATGAAGTTTTGGGCTAAATTGTTAATTGGGTGTTTTAATTATGCAGACAATGGAAGAGCTTAGGCATTCTCTTTTATATACCACTTTGGAGCTGGAACAAACAAGGTTGGCAGTTGAGGAGGAGCTTAGAAAGAGAGATGACCAATTGATTCAGCTCAAAGAGTTGCTGAGCAAGGCAATGAGAGAGAGAGATGAAGCCCAGGAGAAATGGCAAAGACTTTTCCTTCAGAAACTCCTGCTTCACCAGCAGCAACTACAGCAACTTGCTCCCCTCTCTGGAGTTTCTAGCATTGAAGATGAACCCAGAAGAGGAATTGACTCCAACAATGGCTTCTCATCATCTGATTGCGAGGAAAGCATTGTTTCATCTCCTGTTCCTGACCCAATTCAGCAACCCCAGCTGCCACGAGGACCACCAGCACCACCAACAACCCCACGTCGGTCCTTGCCACAGGCAGCCACAGAGCTCGTGCCTGACAAGCCATTACCTGAAAAGGGAAAGCTTTTACAGGCAGTGATGAAAGCTGGTCCACTCTTGCAAACCCTTCTTTTAGCTGGACCACTACCTCAATGGAGACACCCACCACCACCACTTGAGTCCTTTGAGATCCCACCTGTGACCATTCGTTCACCTCCGCCACCCCCACTACTCCTCCACCAAGAGTCCTTGATCAGCGTTAACAGTTGCAACGCCCTAAACACATGTGGTAAAGTTAACAGGAAAAGGGGCGTTTTAGATGGGGCTGAATCTCCCACAGGGACCAAGTACCAAAGATTAGTTCTCCATTAACTGCTACTACAAACAAGAATGGTCTAAACAATATTAATTTCATAAAATTTACCATTTTTAAACTTATTATAGGATAGTGAAGGTGAAATCGCAGGGCGGAAGTCAGCCTATCAGTGTATGGTGGTAACCGATCTAGCATTTTTGTACAAAGGTTTGCTTTAGAGAAGCAACTACCCCAACTGCCTAATTACTCTTTGGAAAGTCAGAGAGAGCTTTTGTTTCCTTTGGCTTTTTGCCAGTGTTTTTCGGTGAAGATTTTTGTCCTTGGCACCCCCCAGTCTTTTCCTTTCAGTTTTCTTCACATTTTGTTTTTTGCTCCATGACGTGAAAGGGAGCTTTGATTTCCTCCAACTTGATGTGGAATGTAAAAATTACTAATGTAACGTCAGCTTTCCGTAGTATTACTATGATTTGTGCTTCCTAAGTGTGGGAAAAGTGTGAAGTGTTCGAGAATTTGAGAGATTTCATAAACAATTAAGAAGATTTTTAAGCAGAAATATTGGTGTGGAGTCGTTGAAATGTGAAGTAGATGGGCATGGCCAACAACCAAGGAGTATCTTAAGAGGCTTGTTTGCTTGCTTGTCAGACTTGTGGATCCCACAAATCAGAATCAGGATCTGCTACTGGTGTCGTGTGATTATATTACTTTCTTTTTTTTTCCTTTTTTGGGTCGAAGGAAGTATGATTATTTATATTTAAGTCTAATCTAGTGTAACCTTATGTTATCCAAATAATTTTTTTCCTCTTCTCTACTTAATGCTAATATTAATATGCTAATATTCCTAAGCTTTCTTTTTCTATGTTGCCTTCGCATTACAAGGATCAGGGAAACATTTTTCCATTTGCTAGTAGTTGTGAAAAGGAATCAGTCAAGTTGCCAATGAACCCTTTAAAGGTTAATAATCTAAATGGCAAAACTGAATAGATATGCTTGTCTTGCCTTCTTACCTTGTTAACATGGTTTTATATCTCAATTTCTAAGGAGAGATTCAAATGGTTTTGAAGTTTATATTCCCAAAAGTTTAAGCAAAGTGGTTCTCGCTCTTGCCGGGCCTCAAAGTTCGGGATTTGAGCCCCAACCCCAATTGGAAAAGGAATAGGTTGAAAATCTCAAGTCTCAATCACAAGATGGCGAGTCAAGATTAAACAACTTGGATGCTTTGCCTCATTGCATATTTTGTCAATGCAAAGCACAAATGAAAGAATAACGGCTATTACAAGATCAAGTTCACATTGAGAAACTTGAAGGCGATGGATGGATTTAATTGGTGAATGCCAACTTAATGATCAACCAACTTGTTTCTAGTCTAATCTTTAACAAATATAATAGAGACTAAACCAGCTCAAATTCTCCAAGATCACTTTCACAAGTTCACATAGATAGAATTAGAACACAGCAAATTATTGGAAGCAGACTGGCTTTTTATATGTTACAGCAATATTTGACATGGACTACAAGTCTATAAGTGAGGTCAAGCGCAATATATGCAAGAAAAAGGACCACAATTCGTTTTTTCTTTTTAATGGGACAACCCAAACAGGTTTAAGTATAAACATGGTTAGAGAATTGTGGGCTATAACTTGTTCCAGGGTAAGGAATAACTAAAACGCGTAAGGAAACTGGAAATATTGCACGACTCAAGCAGCAAAACAAGCAGAAGCAGCCATGATTTTTCAAGGCAATCTCTAATAGAAAGGGAGAATTTCAGCATCTAAGTGCAGTTCAACCAAGACTTCGGTTGAAGTGTTAGGCAGGAAATCGGAAAAAAAAAATTTTCCAGGGTATTGTCCAGTCCGCACGGCAGTGGCTTGGAAATGATTGAGATTCTCCTCTTCTAGGACAAAGTATAGAAAGAAGAAGAAAAGTACAAGTGGCTCTTGACCTGTACCCTGCTAGTCTAAAGACTTCGATAATTCCCACCGAAAAGGGCAATTATTCCAGGCCAGACACAATGCAGCGCAGACATCATCTACCTCAGAAGAACTAGTGGTTACCTGCTAAACATTTTTCCCCTAAGAATATCAGATTAGAAAAGGGGAACTAGGGTAATACAATGAACGTGATAAAACAAAAATCAAACGCAATACTAATCAACAATTCCAAAAGCACTCCATGATTTTCAATAATATAGCCAGCAATTTGCATGAAAACTTTGACAGCTTTTAGCTTTTGACAAAATTGATGAAGAAATTAGCCCATCTAGCAATAGGAAGCTTCTTGATTGCAACTGAGAAAAAGTGTTCTCGTATATACATTGCAAAGTTTAGAAATTGGAGAACAACCAGTCCCTTTCACTCGTGAAATTAATGTTATTCACCTACCAGGAAGGAAAAATATTGAGACACCAATCAGAATTCTTCAATCATCCTGACCATCATCTTCATTATTAGTCTGATTGTTTTGACCATTATACATATCAGCAACCTGCAAATATTCAAGAGAAGTAACTGAGCAAAAAAATTTTTTTTAAAAGTGAAGCATATGTATATATGTAGAGACATGCATGTAGTTGCTCCTTCAATTATCATGTGAATAATATCATTGGTTTTTATTCATTTCCCAGTATGCAGACAGATCATACACAACCTCCAGAGAACACCACACTCATACATGAAAAGTCCAATATGGTTACGTTTGTTCATAAATCTTATGAATGAATTATCAGACAACTTATTTATTCCTCACCTGCTCAGATGATGAAGCTTGCTCTGGAGTCTTATCTTCTCGAACACGAACTAAACGTGGAAACCGGAGAGATATGCCCTTTTACCAAGAATAACAAGGAATTAGATGAGTTCATTTTCTATCGGCAGAGAAAAATTCGAGAAAAGAACATTGCAGGATCGAGACTAACAACGTGACCCCCAGAATTGAGTAATCACAGAATATATTTATGGAATAAAAGAAAAAAAAGTAAATCTGAGAAACAAATTAAACAAAATGAATAAATAAAACTGCAAGGTTTCAACATGTAACAACTTTTGCCCCACCTTATCAGGATCCACAATCCCAATTGCTGCACGATGAACAGGGCTAATGGTCAAGTCTGCAGCTTTGACCTCCCAAACCTACAAGAAATTAAACAAAAGAAAAAAAATGAACAAACTACTGAAAACATGAATAGCAGTAGCATAAAGTGTATATAATCAGGATTGGATGCCAAGGGAGATGAGCAGACCTTGGACATTACAACAATAGCTGTAGGAACTAAAAAACCTCAGATTACAATTCTTGATCCATTTAGGATACAACAAATGACTTATTAACTGTTCTAGGGCAGCAACAATTATCTCCATGACTCTCACAGAAAACATTTATTTTTGATGTGAGACAAAAACTAGTGATAAATTTAATAGGAATATTCAGCAACCCAGATTTCAACAAATGGAAGCAAGCACAGAGAATAAGAAGAGCATTTACAACAGTTACTGCAAATTCAGTTCATAATTATTTCAAATGGCAACGAGAAAAAGAAGCTCGAAGAAGAGAAAACCCGCACTCCACAAAATCAATAAAGACAGCGGACATAGGCAGACAGAGTGAACGGAGAACATGGAATCAAAAATGTGACAACAAGCACGCAAAAGAAATCTGAAATCGAGAAAATCTGCCACTCCCATTGGGAGGCTTCAAAATAAAATGTGTGGCAAGTGTCATGATCAAGATAATTGAGAATTCATTGTCACCGTTTGTATCATATGACCTGTATAGGAATGGAGCTTTGCCCATAATATTGGAGAGTAGGGGCAGACACTTCCCACAACCGACCTATTATGGAATACACTTGAGTGCGCTTCTAACTAGGGCTGCGGCAAGCAGCAAGCTCACAACCAAATCGTTCTTAACCGATTAGATGCACCATGCAAGCATACTCCTTCCACAAATTAACATTTTTGTCCATTAATGGAACATAGACATCATAAGACATGCAATTAACAAATTCACAGACACCCAAAGATACTTTTGAGAAAGAAGTATAATTTTACCTCAGCAGTCTCAAACCATACATCTGGTTTTATCATCTCGGAATAACGATAGTATGACTGTAATCAACAAGAACATCAGAACTTGTATGCTTATAAAAATTAACCTCTTTGCTCACAGTCTCCTTTCTTCCAACAGAAGAAAATATCAAAAGACAAACCTTTGGCTCAGGAATCACTTTAGAGCGAAGACTAGCAGAACGCTCTTCAAGCTCTGCTTCGGTAAATCCTGTACCTATTGAGCATCAAAGGGAGAAGGAAAAGGGAAGGGAGGTTACAGCAGATCATCAGCAGAAAGACAAGCAATAGGTCAAAAAGTAGTGATTCAGATTTCACTAACCTATTTTACAGATACTCTGGAATTCCTCGTTTCTTTCATCATAACATGCCAAGAGAAAGGCACCATAGAAGCCTAAGGATAAACATCATTGCACCATCAACACAAATGAGGCATCAATTAAGGACGGAATCACATAAGAACTACATTGAGAGCCGAAACTATCAACAGAAAATAAACTCTATGTGAGCTGCGGTCATCTGATATGCTAAGTAAACATAAATGTTCTTACCAGTCCGTTTCCCACGGCCATGGAAAGCAGCAATAGGTACTAGATCTAATGTGTCCCCAATACTGCATGGAACAATAAGGAACATTAAAAGTTACATATAAGCAAAATAGCACCTGATCTTTATATACACCGAGAAGTATACATTTCTTACACCTTACCTTTCCATATAGTCTTTTTTCAATTTTAGCCAGTTGAGTGACCGCTTTGATGGCTCATATGTAGCATCTCTATCCAATGTTTTGATAATTAAACCCTCACAACTGAAAACCAAGACTAATTAGCATCATTGAAACCCAAAGTACTTTTTGGAAAAAATAAATTTGTTTCCCTGATTTTATTTACAATACTCATTGGGCTCGATCTAGCTACCTGCTAAAAGTTTCTGGAAGAATTAAATATATACCTTGAAGAAACAGCAGAGTTAAGGAATGCTTGTATTTCCTCAAGATCATTTGATGTTAAGGCTGCTGCAAACTGAAAAACCCCAGCTTCTTCCTCAAATGAGTCATAAAGCTTCTGCAAAGGGCAAATGAAACAAGTCCCTAGTTAACTAAATAGCGCATACAATATGCAGTGAACGAGATAAACACTTACTCGACCCAAATAACACTCCAAATCAATTACTAAACCATGCAGGCCAACAGCGTCTCCTTGCAACATAACACAAATCTTCACAGTGGATTTTTTTTAATACTAATACCATTGCAATTTTGCATTTGAGATAAAAAATAATAATAATGTAAGCTGCATATCAAGCATACATTGCAGTGATACAATCACTTAATAAATCCTGACAAAATTAAATTTTAGTACCAAAAAGTCCAGAACCATATGTGTCACAGTAAAGGGCATACCTCTTTACGAACTTTAAGTTGTTCCTGAAGAAGTGGTTGCCCATTAAGATATAAGATGTCAAAAGCAAATATGCACACATCAACTTTAATGTCACTCATTACCACATTTTTTCGAGCTCTTGTACTAAGGATCTGCATATAATCAATTCAGAAAACATGCCGTCAGCAATATCAATTTCAGGAAGCCTGGAACCAACTAGTTCAGTAAGCATCTTCCATTACATCCCAAAAAAAAAATCAGTCAATGAATAACAATGACAAAATATGGCCATTTTTACAATACAAAACTAATGCAAACATTTCAGAAATTTGTGCCAGATAGTAACTGAACAAAGACAAAATTTAATTTCTCATGTCTTGCACTTTATGTAGTCAATCATGAAGAAAATCCACTCGTTGCATTGGTAAGACTTAGTGCATGCAAGGCTTGGTTCTAAATAGTATTCATATATTATTCTCCCATTTGTAATCTCCATGCTAAACAAATAACATTTTTAACTTAGAGCAACTTTAATGCAACAAATGTTTTTCAGTTTCTTTGTACAACATATGTTTCCACTGTTGAAGGATCAGCCAACCTTGAAGCATGGGTATGCCCCAAGACCTAAAGTACTCGTACCAGGTAAATACCAGATATCGGTACACATTGGGTACGCTTAGGGACGTACCGGGTACAGCTTGAGTACAAGTTGGCCAAATTTAACATTTAAAACTTAGCATTTTCGTGCCCTAACTCATATTTCGCTTCCTCTTTTCATTGTTGGCTTACTTTCTTCAAAATTTGTACTTTGAACTACACCAATCCTACATGGAGAAAAGCATCAGTAAACTGTTACTGCTGCATGGATTAACAAGCCGCCACTCTTCAGATGAGAATCAATATCACTCCTCACTTCCTGATAGCCCTAGCCTCCAAATGTGTTTAACAACAAGAGTCATGTTGAACAATTTAAGTTCTTTATGTGTTTTAAGTAATGTTGAAATTTGTGCATTGTTTTATTATGTAAAATTTCAGTTTCTGATATATATATATATATATATCTTCTATATAACATACCCATACCCTAGATTTTTAAAAATTACCGCATCCCAAACCTGTATCCATACCGGGCATCGGTACAATAACCGTATCCATGCAACGTTGCAGCCAACTAATACATAAGAAATGGTATTTCAAAGATAAACAAATTTCTACACAAAATAGAACCGGGATTGCATTATAAATTCCAATGCAATGTATGCAACAGTACCTGAAAGGGTAAAATTTTCTTCTGAACTCGATCGTAAGCAACAAGCTCACAATCCAAAACAAATGATTTTACAGAGGACTTCTTGAATCTACAGAAGAAAGTAAATTTTAGTAACTAGACCAAAATTGCAAAACCAGTAGCACGCTAAAAAGGTTTTTAGCATGCAGCAAGCACCCACATAAGCTTCAAGGGAGTATAACTATATAGCAAATTGGTGCCTATCTCTATTAAGTCAAGCTCCTTATTAGGATTCTTAGCTTATAATGCCAATAGCTAATTTTCAAGTAAAACTCAAAGCCAGTCGTGAAGTTTTCACGAAGTTTTTCTCTCCATTTCCAGCAAGCCATTTTTTTTTTTACAAAAGAGAAGGAACAGGACTTGGATTACTAGACAACAAGAAGCAAAGCATGAACTACCTAAAAGTTCAAACTCATACATAAACACTGAAATACCGTCTGAAACTCAACAGATGGAACAAATACCTATAACTTACGACCATTACTGCAACTTTTGACTACCAATGCATTTTGAACAGTCAAACCAGGATATAAGATGAAGAAACAAACTTAAATGGTGGTGAGTACTACAATATCAAGTGGTAATACCTGGATTTCATTTAACTAGAAATTCTTTAGACACACAGAGCAAGGAAACTATCTGAAAGGAGTTTTGACAAGCATGCTTTGTTTGGTGGAGGGAAGGCAAAGAAACCTTTATTCAACACACACACACAAAAAATGAATTGAGTACGTCAATACAATAAGTCACCATAATAATAGAGGTTGACCTAGAAATTGCAGCAACAACATCGGGAAACTTTCCAGTGTTCCGCTCAGCATTTCGACTGTATATCTCAACCGAACCATTCTCCATATAGTGTATCTACATGAGGCACATGGATTTTTCTTTGTTTCACATAATATATTGGCAGTAACAAAAACACAAGAAACCAGAAGTAGCACTTTAAATTCCATTACCTGTGCACGCTCTCCATCATATTTATATTCACATATAAAGTCAATATCCTGGAATTTGTTTACAATTTCAGCAACACCTTTGGTTGGTTTTGCTAGCATAGGTCCAACAGGGACACCCGGCGTAAAGCTACAATTCTTTGGGAGATCCCATACGCCACCAGTCAAAAGTGCAGGCACTATTTTATCATAGACTGGAAGGATAGAAAAAACTTGTTTGACAATCTTAGCAGCCTGCATGAGAGCAAATCGCAGGTAAATAGCAGTGGAGGTGAATCCTCAACATACAGCTATACAAGAAATAAGCAATCAAACAGCAATTTAAGGTAAAAAGCAAAATCCCTGAGCAATTAAAACCCAATTTTCAAAAATTCAACCATTTACAGGCCTTAATAGATATTGAGCTCTTTCACTAGCCAATTTCCTTTGCCCCTTCACCACTATCAGTCTACAAAGGTCATAATCAGATGTCACCTCTAGATCTAGCAAACCTTGACAAATAAACAGCCTACCTCCCAACAACGCTGATGAAATATCAGAGCACTACAAGCTGGCCCATTTCAGGTACCAAAAAGTTTTCCGCACCCTACATTTGCTGACATGTCATTCCATGTATATCTAAGGCACATGCTTTCAATGGCTTTATGGAATCTTAAAATGTACTTCTGATGAATAAACCACAAAATGCATGATGTATTGAGCTGATGGACTGCACTGATAATTCAGGAAAAAAAAATACCATGCTCAATTTCTACATCCATAAACTTTAACTTACCTCCTCTAAAGGGGACTGAACGTTTGGGGGTGGTTTAGAATGTTGTTCATTATATACAGCAGCCTGTCCTAATGCAGCTAACAGAGTCTGCTCTGAAAAACCAATCCGCAACTTTGTCTGCAAGATGAACCGAAAATTCTCATAATCAAGGACCAAACCTAAAATAGTACAAATTTTCTTTCATAGTTACAACCTGAAGTAGACGAATCAAATACTGAGGTTCACAGTCAGTTGCAGCAACAAGAAGTGCCTTGATACGATTCTTTTTCTTCTCCTGACTATCCTTTCCAGATTCCTATATAAGTCGAACAAACAAAAAGGGCAAAACAATAACATTAAATGTGTAAATATTCACTGACAAAAAACAAAAAAAAAAAGCCTAATGTATTCTCTTCCCCACATATTAGGCCACGCTGTACAGCAGAAGGCCCCAAGAATTATAAGTGCATTAACAATAGGAATACTGGAAATTGTTTACACACTAATCCATGTACTGTACATACCAAGTTAATAATTATGTCAGCACAAACAATGTAAAATGTCCACAGTCATGTCAAAAGGAATCCACATTCAATGAAGAGGGGCAAGTGCAACATTCATAGAATGCGAGGCAACTAAACAGCCATTTCGACCATGGATGTCAAAATCAAATTAAGATATCATTTATTGGAACAAAAGGCATCCCACCATAATTCAATTTGTGGAAGAAAACGGGTGAACCTTAGCAATTAGCCGAAACGTGTCAAACACTTTGACAACAGTTAGTGGATTAGGCTTGCGCATCATTGATTGAGATGAACGGCTAGCTTGTGCGACAAGGCCCAAGTCTCCTTTTTCCTGTCAAAAAATAAATGAATACATTTTTATTTTTCTTTTGCTAATCTAAATGAATACAATCATATGCCTAACTAATATATTAACAACTTTTAATCAAGCCCAAAATTAAAGAGCAACAAAAAACTATACCTTGTACTGACTTTTAACCTGTGATTCAGTCCTCCCACAGGCCTCCGCGAGGGCCTTGATAATGGAGGCATCTCCAAGTCCCAGTTCTAATCCCTCATGCGCAGGAGCAACCTTATTAGCTGCCAAGTAAACCGTAGCCAACAAATCATCCGGTGTGGTATCGATAACAGTCCTCAACATATTACATACAATATCCGTTATCACAATCCGACCCGTCTCATTTGATATCAGATCAAACGCCAAACTCAGAAACAAAAATGGCACCGTCTCTCCTTTCTCCCAACACGCCACCATTTTTGGATCAAAATCTGCCGGCTTCTTCTTCAATAACCCAATTTTCCCCTTCAAGTCCGCATTTCTCTCAGAGACATTCACCACCTTCATCTTCTTCGAATCCAGGGGTTTCTTCGTCTCATCTAAATTGGGTTTTGGGGAAACTTTAATGGGCTTTTCAATTCCACTACTAGCGTTTTCTTGGTCGGGCTTTACCACAGTGGAATCAAGGGTTTTGGAAGGATTAGGGTTTTGGGTCGGCAATGGCGATGAGTCGATGGATTTGCGTTTCTTGGTGGGTGAAGAAGAGGGAGAGCTCTTCTTAGCCGCTTGACGTCGAGCACTGGACATGAGAGCGTCAAAGGCGGAGGGTCGAGTAGACATGTTGGAGTAAGGATTTGAGGAAAGAGAGAGGGGTCTGAGGCGAGAGAAAGAGGGCTTAGAAAGGAGGAAAAGGGCAGAAGAGGGAGGAATGAGAAGGTTAAGAGGACAAGAAATACAAATAAAGCGAAGGAGATGGGATGGACGAAACGTTAACATTCAATATGAACGAAATGAAAAGAAAAAAAAAGAAAGGAATCGGATAGAAATAGTGCTGCGAAATCTTGAAAGATGATTGGAGAAATGGCGGGAAGTGCAGGGAATTTTTCGATGGAAATGAAAATCTTGAAAAAAATAAAAAAACTAGCACTTTAGGACAGCTCTACTCTCCGGTCCTAAGATGAATTGCTCGAGTCTCATGATACTTCTGTTGATATCTAAATCATGTTTTCAGTTTATTTGGTTAGTTATGTTGATGTCTGATACTATTTAATAAGCCCATGAGTTTACTACAAAGGGAATAAGACATGGGTCGATGATAAGACAAATGGAAGCCCATATGCTCATAAGCTAGCCCACCTACAAATGCTTTAACTGGGACTGCTCGTATTGGTGTCCTTCCATTAATAATACAAGTCAATCAGATATAATAATACATGTTTTCTGTATATATGCATGGTTGAGTTAAATTTATGTACTTTAATTTAAAACAATGTTTAATGATTATATTTTATATGTGTATTTGAATATTTGTTGAATTTAGACATATATATTGAGCATAAATAATTTAAAAATATAAATCCATAAAACATAAGAGTTACTCAAAAAAATAATTCTTTACTTTACATACCTATAACTTATAAATTCCAATTTCTTATAAGAAAAAAATAAAGTTTATGTGAATGGAGCCATTGACTTATGACATTTTATATACACATGGATATAATATGTCACTGTCTAAGTAGCGTTGTGAGCATGTGGTGTTGTGCAAGTGGAGTAGTTATTTATGAACCTTACCAACGAGATAAGATCAATATAAATATGAAATACCAAACATACCTATACATCCCGTATTGGCTATTACTATTCTTTTTTATGGGTATTCGCTTGACAAAGAATACATGGAAGAATAAAAGGACTGGCTGGCTATCAACTTTTTATTTTGTGGGGTGGGTGGGGGGATAAATGTATATTTTCATTATCCAAGGAATCAGCAATAGCTGCTACCAAGAAATCAAAGTATACAAGGTAACAATGAAAAATATCCATATATAGCTCAAAAACTTATTAGATTATTTACAATCAAAAATGGAAGAATGAAGTCCCTATAGTTTAGAGATATTCCTATTGACAGCATCATATGCAATACCTTCGAGCCAGCAAGCCTTCATCGAATCTCATTTTTGATCGTATGCAGAATGTAATTATCAGAAACATCCGAGGAGGAAAAGAGCCTTCTGTTCTTTCACGCCAAATGCTGTAAATACAGGCAGACCAGGCAAGCCTTAAGACCATGGAAATTAAAGCTTTATCTTTGAGCTTTTGCACAGCCCATAGAAAATTCTCCATCCTATTCATTTGACCTTCTACTCAGGCCACACATCCAAAGAATGCTCTGCCAAAAATCCTTTAAGACGTTACAGGTGAAAAAGATATAGCTTCTAGTCTCTCTTACTCGCTTACAAAAGCAGCAGCTCTCATCCACAATAATTTCCCATGAAGATAGCCTATCTTTAGCAGGTAATCCATTGAGGATGGCCATCCACGCTATGACTGCATGCTTAGGAATATGAAACTGACACTAAATGAGTCGATGCTATTCAACATCCGCTTGTTCGGGTCCAAGTTCTTTTCAAGTCAGCCTTGCTGAATACGAGTGAGTAGCTTCTTGCCAGATAAAGCCTCGTTCAGTCCTTTGCAAGAACCTTGAGGCAATGCCTCTCATTTTGACTAGTTTCCTCAAGTTCCAACTATGATTTTGCATGACCGGAGTTTCCCATAAGTTACCCCCTCGTAGAACATGAGAATAAAGCCAAGCAATCCAAAGAGATCCGGCTTTGGTGAAGATTGCACAGGAGTGCCTTAAAATGCAAGCTTGATTCCAAGAAAAAATGTCCTTTAACCCTAGACCTCGTTTACACTTAGGAACAGAGATAGCTTTCCAGCTCACCGCTCACCGTAGCTCCTTGAGCAGTGCCAGCTTGACCTTTCCAAAAGAAACTAGAGCAAAGCTATGTAATTCTTTTGATGACTGTCTGGGGTAGAATAAAGTGCCTTCACCAGAAATCATGAAGATTGAATAAAACGACTTGGATTAGTTGGAGCTTGCTAGCAAATGAGAGATGTCTGGCTGTCCAACTGTTGATTCTAGCCGTGATCACCTCGACTAGCGAGGTACAACCCCAAACAGAGAGCTTTCGTGTGATCAATGGAACTCCCCAGTACCTTATTGGGAGGGTACCATGCTTGAATCCTGTAGCTCGAAAAATGTCAATTAGCTCTTCTTCATGAATGCCAGTGCAAAAGAGCTTACTTTTTGAATTATTGAGCTAAAGTCCAGAAAAGGAATAAAACAGCTAGCGAACTCGTTGGACACCCAGTACAGACTCAAGATTTCCCTCAGTGAAGATTAGGAGGTCATCTGCAAAACAAAGGTGGGTCAAATTGATCCATTTACACTTTGGGTGAAAAACAAAAACCTAATAATTCGCTGCAATATCCAAAAATTTTGATAAAATATTCGTAGCTATAACAAACAAATAAGGTGACACCGGCTCTCCCTGACGAACACCTCTAGTCCCATTAAAATAGCCGACCAATCCACCATCAACGGCAATGGAAACTCTAAGAGAAGTCAGGGAGCTTTGTGTCCAATCAACAAATCTCCTAGGATAAAGAATACATGGAAGAATAAAAAGGCTGGCTGGCTATCAACTTAATATAATTATATCATTTCATTTTCTACCGCATTGCTTAACAGCTTACACACCGACATGAAAAAAGAATGTAGCAGTGGTACCGCTTCCATACTTGGGTTTTAAAATTTCTGATTAAAACGTAGTATTTTATTTTTTTAAAAAATAAACTAAATAATGTTTATAATAAAATTAATTTAAATTATATATTAGTTATTTGGATCGATTTAATTTTTAAAAATAAAAAATTATATATTTTTGTAATATTTTTAAATTTTCGTTAATTTAAAAGTAAAATATTTTATTTTTATATTTTAAAAATAAAAATGAATGAAAAATATAATTTAGCTTAATTTGAAAAATTATGATTTTTTATTTTATTAGTCAAAATTCGAATAAAATCAAATATATTTAATTATTATTCAAATAAAAAAATCAAACTGATTAAATATTACAATTCAAATCTATTTTCTCAATTTTAATCGAAGGCCTCTGTTAAAGCTATGGTTTCATTTGTTATGCATCGATACTGTATTTGATTGCTAAAATGAAATCCGAACCTTATTCGAAAAGGCCTAAATAAATATATTAGTGTATCGTAACTGTTTTAAATATAGTTTTAATAAGAGAACCTATTTGTTCTTTTCATGATTTCAGCTCTCTAATCCTTTAATCTTTTATACCAATTCACATGCGTTCAGGTTAAGTTGGTTGTAAAAAAAATTATCATTAATTAATTATCGATTAAAATTATTATTTAATTACGTATTAATGACGTTCTTTCAATTGCTG
>JAQSVH010000006.1:2123469-2134158 GCA_029448705.1 Adansonia digitata | reverse complement strand
AAAAAAAATTATCATTAATTAATTATCGATTAAAATTATTATTTAATTACGTATTAATGACGTTCTTTCAATTGCTGGTAAAAAGTTAAATGGATAAGGATATTTCAAAAATAAACTCACGATGAACGCTGTTCAACTATGGGAGACATTGCCTGATACACGTATTGTAGTAGTACCCTTAGTAAGAGGGAATTCACAATGTCATGTCTTAAATCTTTGCATTTAATGTTTTTTTTTTAATAGTTTGCATTTAATAAATTTATTTATTAATAAAAACAATAACCTAATGATTACATTTTTTATTTTGTCTTTGGACTTTTAACATTTATTTTTAATTATTCGAGGATTAAATCGAATCGTCTGTCTAATCTAATGTCTAATGTCATCTGCTTCATTCTTCCTCTCTTAGCTGTTAAACCTACTGTTTAAAAATCAAAATAAAGTATAAAAGGGAGGCTGGTTGCTTGTCTGTCTGCTTGAACAATGCCAAAAGCTATGAGAAAAAACAAAACAAAAGTAAAGCTCTGGTCTCTCACAGGACTGGACTGATTCTGAGTCAAACTGCCATAGAATCGGCCAAAAACGCTCGAAAGCGGCCAAAGAAACTCAATCCTTCCCACCCCCAATCCCTCAACCCTGGAGTTCCCCTACACTTTCTTCTTTTTTCCCTTCTCCTCTTTTTAACTCCCTCTCCCCCCAATCACTACCATCCAAACAACAATTTTTGGCATTAATTTCCAGCTATCTCTTCTGTCGCTTTCCATCCAAACAAAACAACTCTAACCTTTCTTTCTTTCTGTGTAACTCACTTTCTCTTTTCTCTCCCCTTTTTCAGTTTTTAAAAAATGTTTATTTTTTTTTTCTTTGGATGGTTCACTTTCACTTCATAGATCTGATTTTCATTTTTGATTTAGATATTTAAAGCTGTTTGGTTAGGGTTTTGAAGTCGTGTTTGGGTCTGAAATGGAGACGAGAATGAAGAAATATAGGCAGGTGAGTCCTGAGAGAGCCAAAGTTTGGACTGAGAAGTCGCCCAAGTATTATCAACATAACCGGAAAGTTCCAGTTGTTTATTATCTCTGTAGAAATCGCCAGCTTGAACATCCTCATTTCATCGAAGTCCATCTCTCTTCTCCCGATGGACTCTATTTGAGAGGTAATTATCAATTAAACTTTAAAATATGTTCATTCATCTTTTGTTTTGTTTTGTTTTTTAATTTCTTAATTGATTGTTTTAGCAAATTTTCTGTTGTATAGATGTGATTGAGAGGCTTAATAATCTTAGAGGCAGAGGAATGGCATCCTCGTATTCTTGGTCTTGCAAGAGGTAATAATAGTAATAATTATAAAAGACTTTCCGTTTTCCTTTTTTAATTGAACAGCTGTTTGATTGCTGAGAAGCAGCGGGAAATTAAGAGAGAAAACAATCCTTTCTTCTTCTTTCTCCCTGTTTTTAGTTTTTGGAGTATTAATTATTGCAGAAGCTATAGGAATGGATTTGTGTGGCATGATCTTTCTGAAGATGATTTAATTCTTCCTGCCCATGGAAATGAATACGTTCTCAAGGGCTCTGAATTATTCGAAGAATCTAACTCAGGTTAATATCATTTTATAACATGCTTTCATTAGATTTCATAGGGATAGAAAATGGAAATGCGAGGCTAAACATTTAATGCTAGTGAAATTTTGTGTTCAGATCGATTTAGTCCGGTTGGGAATATGAGTAGATTGCAAAATCTGAAGCAGTTACCTGAACCACCATCTTGTTCTAGAAGCCAAGATGATTCTTCATCTTCTTCCAGTCTGAATGGGAGGAGAACAAAGCATTCTCTGGATGATGAACTCTCTTCTCCAGTTAATCGTCCAACTCCTGGCTCCTCTGGTGAGTCGCCGGAGTCTAGATATGGAAAGAATTCTTCCTGGGGTTGTTCGCTCAGCTTGACTGAGTATAAGGTTTGTAAGAGTGATGGATTAGCAGATGCTTCAACACAGACTGAGGAAAACACAAGCAGACCTAAGACACGGGAAACTTGTACAAGGGGTGTTTCAACTGATGATGGGTCATCAGAACCTGAATGCAATGTGAATTTCCAAAATAAGGTCCCTAACCCTTGTGTGAAAGATAATTCTGAGATATGCGGGAATTCTGTTTCTCCTCCGTCCACTTCTAGTGCGTCATCCACAGGAGGGAAAATCGAAACATTGGAATCTCTAATCCGAGCGGATGCAAGTAAAATCAACAGTTTTAGGATTCTTGAAGAGGAAGATATTCGAATGCCAACCAATGCAAGGGTCAAGGCAACAAGCATGTTGATGCACTTGATCTCATGTGGGTCAATATCTGTAAAAGACCACAGTTTTGGCCTTGTTCCAACCTACAGGCCTAGGTTTTCACATTCAAAATTTCCATCACCATTGTTCCCTACGTCAGTCATGTTGGGAGAGCTCGATTGCTTATCCGAGAATCCAAGGTTGATGGGCCTGAGATTGGAAGACAAAGAATATTTCAGTGGTAGCTTGGTTGAGACAAAAATGCTCAAAGGAGAAGGACATACCACTCTGAAACGTTCTTCCTCGTATAATGATGATAGGTAAGTTTGTTTTTGAATCTTTTCTTATTGGATTGTTAGTATTATCTTGGCAATAAATTATTGAACTATTTGATGCTAAATACCTAAGCATTGTAATGGTCAAATGTGTAGATTACACTTTTTACAATTATACCGAAGAATTCTGAAATGTGATCTAAATTGTTTACAGCTTCGACCACGCAAATCCTAGAGTAGGGGGATGGGAACATAGTTCAAAATAACTATGAGCTGACTACAATAAGATTCAACCCAATTGCTCCGGATTAGATCTTTTATGTCAGAGAGTCTAGAATGCCTATGAATATGGCAAAGCCCATGCATTAGACTTTGTTGTTTTGTGCTTTCAGTTATGTGGAGATATTTCTTATGCAACAAGATGCTTTGTCCTGTTACATATATAGGATGCCTCATAAAAAGATTCTCCTTTATGTATGTCTCTAATCATCTATGTGGTATACTGGTATTTGCAAGCATAATGAATCTTCTAGGTAATGCTTGCACTTTCTTTGGCATTTCTTGGTGGAGGTAATAACTATGGTTAGAGCAGGGCTCAAATACTGATTGGCTTAGTTCTTTTAAAAATGAAGTGTGTTTTTGTTTCATATTAGACAGTATAATGTAGCTTCAGCTGCATTTCTTTTGAGCTCATGCTAAACCCATGAAACTAAGTTGAATTGTAGGGCTTGTGAAGAGCTGGAATCAGCTGAAGACAAAGAAGAGTTGAATTCGGGACATACAAAATGCATCCCCCGCTCTATCAAGGCTTCACTAAGCAAGCAGCCAAGAAGCGATTCTATGAGATCTCCTAGATCTGAAAAACCAAGAAACTCCTCTGACGGGATCGATAACCCGCGCTCTATAATGAGTAGCATATCCACTGGTGGCAGTAGAAGAATCACAGAGCCTGTTGTTAGTAAAAAGCAATCAAGAAGCTTGGATTCATTCAGAGAAGACGAGAAGGTCATCAAAATTGAAGAAAGTTAAGTGTAAACTCCTCCATTAGCACTTTCAAGATAGATTATCAAAAATTATTGTCATGTATGATATTTCTTGTTTCATGTTAGTTGACGAATTGGTGTGATTTCCCTCAACAGGCTTGCTTCAGGTGCTCGAGTTATAATCCAATCAAAGGCCCCTTGTGATACCATTGTTGGTTGCTCCTAGGGAAGCATGTTAAAGGTAAAGGTCAGGCAAATGGATACTTTCTCGGATCCTTTTGAGAAATCTTGTTCAATTGTAAAACTACTGGTTTTCAAAATTGGTTTGAATTTCGAATGATGTTATGTTAGATCTGTTGGCGGGATCCAGTGTGATGATTCTGTAAATCTGGAAAGCTAAAAAGTGAAAAAGCAGAAAAAGAGAAAGGTAGATATTACATTCACTCCTCTGATAGTTGGAGTAAATTTTTGGTTCAGCTTTCTTATATGAGATTCTGCTTTTTATATAACTACAGTTGCAGTATCATCAATTCATCATCCTTTTTTGCATTCTTTCTTTAATTTTATCGTATGAACAGTTTCCTTCTTGTCGCTTCAAAGATACAAAAACTGCACTGATTACGCTTGATTTGTCCCAACGGCAACATTCAAAGGAAATATTGTCTTGAATGTGACGCAGATTTGCTTCCTAGGATGCTGTTATATGGAAGATTACCCTATTTATTACTGTTACCTTTTTCTATCTTTTAGGCTAGGGTTTGTAATTTGTTTGAGAATGAATTGGAAACTTGGGATTCTTTGTGGTTCATTTTCAGGATGACCCTGAGATCATAATCAGATGAAATAGCCCTTTTTCTTTTCTTTTAACTGTGAGGTCAAAGCAAAATGTTGATTTGAAAATCCCAACATCCTACAGCTTTGTTAAGCGGCATGGGCCCTATTTTACAAGCTTCTTGTTACTCCCTCTCTGGGTACGTCGTTGTCGTTTTATAGTGTTAAGTCAAGGTGGCCTTCATTGTTGAAATTAGCAGATTTACCTAAATACTCTACAATCGTCAATGCTAGGATTGAGAGGATCAGTTCATTTTTTTTTTTCCCAAGTTATCAGTATCTATTGGTAACAATAATTTATAAAAACCAATTACTTTTGCATTGTGTTTCATTGATAGTTTATTAAGTCCTCGACTTGTTAAGTTGAACATTATTAGTATTCTTTATATTAATTATATTATGATATTTTCATTTAATATATTAGAAATGAAAGAAAAAAATTATCAGATATTATATTTAATATAATAATATATTAATTGATCTTAAAGAGTCTCTAAGGAGAATCATTAACAAAATTTTATGAACAAATGCTAAAACTCATAAGTAAATATGGCGTTGCCAATATATATTATTGGGCGTTTGTTCGCTTATTTGTAGTCTTTAACAAACATGAATAAGGGGCAATTATAAGGGATTGTGTTGGAGAAATGTATGGTAGGGTGAAATTGAGAATGATCCAGGGTTGTAACAAATATAATAGGGCAACATTCCTTTCCGAAAAATTTTGTAGTGATGTAAGGGGGGCTTTTGGGAGTTGGGAGACTAAGGAGGGTAGGGTTAGAATTTGTTGAAAGAACAAAGAAGTAACAAAAAAAAAAAAAAATCCAACCAAACTAGATTCTGTCTGAAACATTATTATTATTATTGTAGGATGGTGTCGCTGTAGTTGCTTTTCTGCTTGCTTTTGAAATGACTGATTGGAGGAAATGAAAGCCATGGGGACTGAGACACGCTCACCTTCTTGGTTGAATAATAATAATAAAGCACGTTACAACCTTATTCTTTTGCTTTACTCAAACCCCAGAAAGAGAAGGTTTATTATTATTATAACTACAAGTAGAGGTTTTTTTTTTAAAGTAAACATTTTACATTTTAATTAATTAATTTTAAAAAAAATTAAAAATAATATTATAATAATTACATAAATATATATTTTTATTTTATTTTGAGACCCTTTTTCTTCTTTATTTTGGGTAATTGAGAATATTTATGGTGTTCAATCTGTGTAACTGAAAACATACAATTTCAGCAACCGCAGCTGTTAGTTGTTATTTTGTTGTTTTAATGGTTCAACGTAAGAGAATTCTATGCCTGTCACATTAATTAATTAATAAAATATAAAGATGACACTCAAGTTTTTATACTTCGTCAGCAAAGTCCAGACGATTTTTCTTACCTTTTAATTGTTTAATGAGTTGCAAATGCAAGCTTAGTCAAAGGCTGCAGTAGGGCGGAGAAAAAAAATCAAAAATTTATTCAAAAAAGGTAGTGTTTTATCTGATTTTAATTTAGTTTTTATTAAATTTAATTTAAATAATAATTAGTAATTTAATTTTAGATTCATAAATTAAAAATTAAAATATTCAAACCAAATCAATTTAATTTTTATTTAATTTTGATTTTTATAATATAAAATATATATTTTATTTTTAAATTAATAAAATTAACAATATTATAAAAAATAAATTTTTAAAATTTAAACAAATTAAAATTAAACCTAATCAATTGATCTTTGATTTTTAATAATATATATACACGCCAAAAATATTTTATATATTTATTTTGATTTAAATTTTAAAAATTTATAATTCGTATATTAATAATAATTTAAAAAATTAAAAATGAAAAACCAGGAGGGTTGCCTAGGGTTCTGTTCTTTTACAGGTTAAAAAATAGGGACAATAAACATCAAATCAATGCTCTGATTGATGGGTTCATGAAGAGGTCAAGCGTTATATTATTATTAAAAATAAAAAACACAAGTTAGGTTTGAAAATGTGGATGCTACAGTTATTTGCTAGAGTTAAAAGCACAATTCCTTTTGACCAGAAAGTGTTGGCCAACTGAAGCTGAAACGGTGCCAACCTTTGTGCAAGTACAGTTCGGAAGGTCAAGCTGTTCCACGAACTCTTTATTTTTTATTTTTTGTCCATGATGCTTCCTGTCTTGGCCCATGCCATGACATGACACAACATGTTCAAATAACTACACTCAATCCTTGGCTTTTAAAATGTAGTGTCAACGGGCAAATTAAAGAACAAACGAAAAGTGAAAGGAAACAATGAAATTGACTATATTTTTGACAATAAAATTTGAATTAATTCCAATACATGCAACATCTGTTCTACCTGTATAAAGACTGTATTCACAATGTATTTACAAAGACTTTGATGTTTACTGAGAGAGATAAGGGAGCCTGTAAGACTTTCTCAATTCGTGTTCTTTTTCCACCAGCTATTTTTGGCACGTTAGAAAGAATCTTAACTGAAAAAAACCATTTGTCGATCCCAAAAACTTTCTGTTAAAAGCTCTGTCTGTGATATCATCTCACCATCTCAGACATCCCTGATGTACATGAAGAAGCAACTGGGCCTACCCTTGTCTGTCTTGTATTGTAGGACTCGCAATTCAGGCATTTATGTGCCACAATATGGAACTGTACATGCGAAGTGGCTCCGCAATCGTTGCAAAGAATCCATACCTTTTTTTTTTTTTTTTTCAATTATGAAACTCAAAGTTAAAAAAGTGTTTGCCATTGTTCTAAATAAAGCCGTGCTGTCAAGCACTTACCATCTTATTTTGGTATATTGCAGGCATTCGGGTTGAGGCAATCTACATTAAAATTTACGAGAACAAGGTCAGAACTCAGGGCATGAGTTACATTAGGATAAGCATGCTATCATTTGGAAAAGAAACAACAAGGCCACAAGCTCTGTAAGTACCTCCTTATCAAGCTTTCTCCACAATTTGGACATATCACATATAGACTTTAAGCAGATTGGGCAAGAGTATCTGCAGTGTCAAGAAATAGATTAGAACTTGCTGGTTGAAATTCACACAATTTCAAGCACCAAGGAAAGTACGATGAAACCTATGTTACACCGACGCATATCCGACCATAAATATAAGAATACGATCCTCTAAGGACCCCTCAAATATATGGAAATCATTGAAAAAATCGAATATACCCGAGTCCGAGTAACATAGGATGAAACAAATTAGGAAATATCTTCACAGGTTCAATCAATAAAGTATATTTGCATTTGTAATAAGCGAGCAAGGTATGTGCTTACCTATAATGTTGCTCCATCTCTCTCAAACATTCCAAATGCATTGTGTGTCCGCACGGTAAAACGGTTACATCTTTCATGGTGTCGAAAAGATACTGCAAAAACAGAAGATGTCATCCCACTAAGAAAAAGATTTTCCTCCCCCTCAATTTGCTTAATATCATATGAAAATTGCAATGATGCTTTTGTTTACCTCAAAGCAAACAGGGCAATTGTGGTGCATTGCTCTCTCCACGCACCGATGTTCATCCCTCATTAATTTTGAAAAGCAACATCCTGGACCAGCAATTCCAAATCTTCAGAATATCAGTTTGATGACTGGCTGAAATGCTAAGAGGAGAAAGAAGAAAAGAAAGAGAGACTGCATTTTGATTTGTTTTGAACTAAAAATTATCTACTTTCACTTACCGCATTTGTTGCAATGAAAGAAGTTCTCCTCACCTCCAGTTCTGCAAAACAGGCACAGCAGATTGAGATTATGATATATGGTGAGAAACAATCGACCTAGTGAGTGATTCTGATCAAGAAGATGGTTTTGGTAGAGATTATAGGTTTGAGAATAAATTTGAAAATTTACCTGCATATGCCACATTCATCACAGTGGTACTGGTTTTTAGAAACCTGAACAATGTAACAGTTTATCACCTAAGCAATGTTCGTTTAAAGATTTGCAAGAAAAGATTCTTAAGATTACAAGTTAGCGAAGAACGAATAAAAGACATACATCATCGTCAAAGAATTTGCATTTAGCACAGAAGTACTTCCCCATACAGATTCCACAATTGATGCAATACTGTTGCACCTGAAAGGATACGAGAAAAGATTAATCATAATAGCTGCATTTTAGTTTCGAATTTTAAGAAATAAATGCAATGTTTTAATCTAAATGTTTGCGAAATCACTCACATCTTGTTCTGTGTCACATAGGGAGCAAATGACCTGGAATTGTCAAAGAACAAGGTTAGACAATTCCAGATGAGAATCTGAAGAAATAGATTTCGAGTCTTCTAATCAATTTTGGATTGCTTTATGAACTTTATTGGAGATCGAATATCAGTCAACAAGCATTGATATTTGTTACATAACGTTAAAAAACCAAACATTAACCACAAAATAACTGCCACTTTAACTAGAACAAACTGATGAAAGAAATACAGACAGGAGACAGCTAGCTTATCAGGCGTTATTGTCTTTTTTGGCTCATTCTTTGTAGTTATTCTTTTGCAAAACCGGTCAGCTTATTCAAATTCATTCATATCTGCGTGCTTGTTGTCGTTTGCCTAAAGTTTATGGATAATCTATGGACCACAGATCACCAAAATCCACTTGCTTTTTCACTCAAAAAGGGCGTGAAAAGAAGCACAGATTTCTGGGTCATTCTCTGTTTCTTTTTTTTTTTTGGGGGGGGGGTGGTGTTTGCTTTCTGGCTGTAAATATGGGAACGAAGGGATAGATTTCTGGGTCAATTATCAAAATTAAAATATCAGACATATCTGTAAGTGCATAAGCCATTTTTCCAGGATGAAGCTCTCAGATCAAAGGGAAATAGAGCAAAATGTATCATTCTTGGGATCTAAATTATTCCAGTAAATACCAGAAAATAGACACTATATATCAAAACCAAAATAAATAAAGACAAACCTTTTCAACTTCATGGCGTGGGATGTCATGTCGCTGAAGAAGATTAGATTCCAGGGAATTCTATTCATAGATTTATCCAGAACACAAAAAACCAGGATCAGCTAAGCTAATATTTTCTCATTTTAACACTTTTTCTTTAAAGAAAAAAAAAAAGATTGAAAGAAAGAAACATATCCGACATTACCTTAGCTTCATTATGGCAATGTCTGCAACAAAAAATCTCATTGCAGCATGGTGCTCTAATCTTACATCTCCTTCTATAATGCGAGCACCTAATCATATACACCAATGGTGAAAAACCCCACAAATTATATATTACATAACAATCAATCAAACAAAATCATGATGAAAAGCAAAAGCAGAAGATTAATTGAAAAGGCAAAACATATGAGACATACCCATAATTCCCTAATCCAATCTCCATCGAAGTAGCATTTTGATTTCCAATTTCAGCAGATTCCAATTCATTAGTAGAAACCTTTGTCTCACATACACCATCCATTCTCTTCAATCTGAACCCACAAAAAACAATAAAGTTAACAAGAGTTGCAAAAAGTAAACAAGAAGAACAACACACAAGGAAGACAAGAGAAGAAGGGGGGAAAAAAAAACCAACCCAAAATGCAATGTTTCCTTCAAAGCAAGTATTTAGCCAAAAATCATAGTTTTTTATGGTTATAGAAAAATCAGGGAAAAGAATTGGAATTTATATGAATTGATTTGAAACGACCTGACTCAGCTACTGGTGAGCGTGATGTCAGACGATTAATCAAACAGCTAATGGTGATATTACTGTGTATGTAATCATCAACTGCTATAATTAGAAACTGTCTTCTCTCTGTGAATTTTCTTTTCTTGACCACGTACCCCGTATTAACGCGCTTCAAAGCTATGATCTTTAGATTAGGATAAAAACAAAATCAGAGAAGCTTTTGTTTGGAATCAGTAAGCTGCTGACAGTTCTGACTCAGTTGATGAACAGAGTGATCTGGGTTCAAAACTCCGAGTTAAGAGGAAGTTTCCCATGGTTTTATACATGAAAGTGGAGGGCGGGAAAACAACGGCAAATGAAATTACTATATAAGTGCATAACTTTTGGGGTTCTCAGTGTTTACTTTTAGGGCAATTTCGGGATGATGATTTTTTGGTTGAAATTAGGGTTTTGCATCTCAAGCGCCAAAGATATATGGTACGGCACACGCGCTACTGCTCCAAATTTCAGTAGTAGGTTTTATTATCGAAATTATTTTTAGAAGGTTGAAAAATGTTATAAGAGAAAATTCATAATTATAATTTTAATATTTAAGCACAGAACTTATTATTATTAATCAATTTTATTTTGATATAAATAGAAGGAATTTGTTTGACCCAAACCAATTTCATATTTCAACTCAAATT
>JAQSVH010000006.1:2110774-2123369 GCA_029448705.1 Adansonia digitata | reverse complement strand
TTATTAATCAATTTTATTTTGATATAAATAGAAGGAATTTGTTTGACCCAAACCAATTTCATATTTCAACTCAAATTGTCATTTAAGAAAATAAATTGTGATTATTTATTTAAAATATATTTAAAGAATGTTTCTCCTCCATCACTTAAAAAAGGACTTCTAACTTAAAATAGACAATTGTTTATTTTTATTTTTATTTACTAAGATGGAAAATTTGTTAAAAAACCAGTACTCCTCTTTAGAAAATTTGTGGATATAACTCAAAACAATAAATGAGCTGAATAAGGAAGGGAGCATGAAAGACATGGTGGAAAGCACGCTCCATGGAAACGCGTGAATCCGGTTTCCAATAACTCTGCCGTTAGATTTTGTGAAATACAGTTGGCTGCCTTGGAAGGAGGAGTTTTGTTTCTAGAAGGCCTAATATAAAAAATGCCCTTGGAAGTATATATGTTTTTATTTATTTTATAATTTTATGAATTTTTTATTTTTATTTTAGTATTTATAATATTTCACTTTAGCATTATACTTATTTATAATATAATTTCATCCGTTAATTTAATATTTTACTTTAACATTATTAGTTAGCAATGATATGCACTAATTAAATTATAATATATATTATTGATATAAATGACATGTAACATAATTTTTTTAATAATATTAAAATTAAAATATTATATTAACAACTGAATTATAATATAAATATTAAATTAAAAGTAAAAAAATTATAATTTAAGATCTATTTTTTTTTATTTAAGCCTTTTCAGATCCGGAGAAAGTGGATTAGGATCTGAGTGTTTGCTGACTAGGTTAGGGACCCACAAATACAAATGGAAAAGCGGAATCTCATAAGATATCTTTTTTTATTTTTGTTCATTATTCTCTGCTGTTTGTGGTGAATAGAAGGGTTTTATGGCTAGAGATAAACGTGGCAGAGAATGAGTGGTCAGAGATTGAGACCAGTGGATGAGTCAGCCGCGTGATAAGGATGGAGTTAGTTCTTCGATTCGGTCGGCTTTTTCCCTTTTTTTTTTTTTAAGTGTTGGTTGAAACTTGAGATGCAAAATGCAACCATGTGGCTTTAATTTAACAGCTAATTTGGTAGTTATAATAGTTTATTTTATTATAAATTAATTTAATATATCATAGTGATATAATTATTTAATTTATTAAATATTTATTTTATTAAATAATTGATAGATTTTATATCTCTTAAAGGTGGATAGTTATTTTATATTTTTAATATTAAATAATTATTTTAATTTTGAACGAAATATAATTTTTTTTAAAAGATTTGATTTTTTTAAATATACAAATTTCATAATATTTTATTTTAATAAATTAAATCAATGCTGTAATCATTTTAAATGATTCCGTCCTCATTTTATTTTTTTCATTTTAGTACATCAAATATATTGGAACGGACAGAAAATGATAAAACTTGGAAAGTGGGAAGTGGACCACAAAACAAAAGCATCAAACCAAAATGACCAGTATTCCAGTTCTGAAAGACGTTCGATTTAGAATTAAGAGTTTGCCTACTATGCTGCTAACAGGCCATAAACACAAGACGAGTCTCTGCGTGAAAATTGGGCTCTAATTTCTTCAACAATATTAAGCTTCTTGTATTGTTCGTAAACACTGTTAATTCTTTTTGTTAACTTTGTAGCATATTTTTTATGCTTCTTTAGATGTTGAAAAAGAAAGTTACTAAGCTTTTGTTCATCACAACCCCCCCCCACAAAAAAAAAAAAAAACAAGAGGGAAAGGAGAAATGGGAATGAGCATTGAGAAGGTCGGATAATGTGAAAATATCAGGATGTTATATTTGTGAGATTCGAAGCCATATTCATTTTATCCAATGCAGGTTAGGCAAGCTTAGGTGCTCTTAGCAGTGAGATTTTTTATTGAAGCCCATTTCTGAATGGATCAGTTTATAAGGCCCAAATTAAAGTAACCCTACCGCTAACAGGGTAACCGCCGCCAACCCAATAAAATCAGAAATCGTGGAATATGAGGTTAATTTTGTAATCTCAGCCAAAATTAGGGTAAACTCACACAAGGCACACAAATGAAATATGAGCCGTCCATCCGATGAAACACTCACATCAGCCGTCAAAATCTGTACAACGCTTCCCCTATGTAATTGACCCCTCCCGCTCTCCCACCTTAGTTGCCTTGCGGACTAGGGTTTCTTTCTTTATTTTCTGCGTTTAGCTGGATTTTGAAGCTAGGGTTTCGTATTCATTCAAAGAAGTATAAACGTTTATTTCAATCTAACATCGAAGCTTCGCTCTCTGGTCAGTGTGGATTCAATCCGTTCCCATATGACTCGTCCCCTCGAAGCGAGATTCATTGTGTTGCTTTTTTTTTTTTTTTATAATCTCTCCCTCAAATCTCTTTCTCTTTGTTTTTGGGAGAACACTTGGACAACTATATTTTCAATCTTTATTTGAAGAATAATCGAAAGGTTTTGTCTTTTTCGGGAGTGCTTTGATTTGAAGAACAGTGATGAGTTAACAACAGACCTGTAATGAATTGCGAATATGATCGCAGATCATTATGAACATCTAAGGGACTGAGTTCTACTCTGATAAAACACTCCAAATTTCCTCTCTCTTTCTCTTTTTTTTCCCTCTTGCTTTTAATATTCTTATAAACTTATTTTTAACAAAAATAGAGGGATTAAATTGATCAATATATATATAATATTGGGGTAAAAAACTTAAGGGATTAAATTTAAACTTAAATAAGTAATGGCTCTCTAGTGAAGTCGAAAAGAAAAATTAATTTAGAGAAAAGAGGGCATTCGATGCAAATAATTCCAATAAAGCCATAACTAGTTATTTCATAAGCCATCTTTTAACAAATAATTTAATAGCTGGTTACTTCATTTCATTTCGAAGTTTTAATAACGATAAAAAAAAAAGTTCTTTTCTTCTTTGGATAACGAAAATAAAAGAGAAGTTAATATCAAACGCTAACTAGAAGAAAACAGAAATATAATTGATCTCGGCCTTCAGTCGAGGCCAAAAAACAGGTTTTTTTTTCTTTAAAAAAAGCCTAGTCATTTAATAATAATAATATATTGGGTGGGCTGATTGTGTCAGCTACATAAGGCGAACAGCGCCCCCTCAACGGTCCTAAATGTAAATGCGTCCAGTCAACGACAAACTTCAAGGAAACTGCATGGATTGCCCGTTGTGCTGAAGTGGGACCCACGTGATTCATCGTTTCTTTTTTTTTTTAATATTTAAGGTGTAAATAAAATATTTATTTATAAGTATTATAAATTTAATTTTGAATGAATTATTGTTGAGTTAAATTAGGGTTTAAGTAATTTGAATTATAAAATTAATTAAATTTAAATATTTTAATATTTAATTTAATTTATTTGGGGATCTGATAAGACCTTTTATTTTTTATTTAAGATTTTGAACTGAATTATAATTAATAAATTTAAAGTAAGACATAAAAATTAAACTTTTAGTTTTTAATAATAAGTATACAAATAATTCAAACGAATTTAACTCAAATTTAAAATTCAAAAACAAAATTCAATTAAAGCTGGAACTTAATCACCAATCGAATTTCTTGATGTCTAAGCTACGGAGGAGACGCGATTACACCTTTAATTGAGTTGGCAGTTGTTCACTTGAGCACAGAAGTCAAACCGAAACACTGTTTAAAACACAGTATTTATTGTAACAGCTATTTTACGTGTTTGACCTTTTATTACTTTCATGGGCATCAGCGGTGCCTGCCTCCACTCGGACGGCGACGGCCAGTAATTAATTATTTTTTCTCAATCACTCTTTTGCCCCTCCATTGTTACCTGCATTTAAAATAAAAAAATAATCTACTTAATTTCTATAAAAGAAATGAATAGAAGAAAGTTTAAAAGCATCAATCGTCATGTTCTAACTATCCTTTTTAACTTCTATTTCAAAGAATTTATTATACTAATCTAATGAATAACAACTATTAATACATTTAATTTAATTAAAAAATATTAATCGATGCATAAAGACATTGATTATGATAATATTATAAAAAAGTACAATTAATATATGATTTTTTATTAAATTCATTAAAAATAATATATTAAATATAAAATTTTATAAAATAATAATTAAATAATTTTTGACTGATTCTTATTGCTCATAAATATCTATTGCGTGAACCTTTTAATTTAAAAAAATATTAATCAATATCTAATGATATTAGTTAAAAATAATATTTATAAAAATATATACAATTAATATATTATTTTTTAAAATTAAATAAATATTAAATATTAGATAAAAATTTTCGTAAAATAATGATTAAATAACTCTTAAATGATAGTTATAAACACCGCTAACAAGGCCTGTAATTCAGACTCCTAAACAGTTGAATAATAGGTAATGGGGGAAAATCTAAACAAAATACTCAATTTTACGTGCGAGATAATAGTAGGGGCAGCCTCGACTTTCCACAAAATAGAAAAGGAGTGTCCCAAACTCAAAGTCTGTGGTCAACACCTGTAAAGTCTAAGCCATGACCACTCCGCCATTAACACGCAAAGCGAAGACCTTGCAGTGAACCTCCCATTTTATATCCCTGTCTCATAACACCGACGCGAAAATACAAAAACAAACCCAAATTTGAACGTTGTGAAAAGAAAATATAAGGAAAACAACACGAAAAATAATAATAAAGCGATGTCGTGTTCCGTTGCCGTTTCTAACTCTCCGGTGTTTTCTCCGTCGTCGTCTCTTTTCTTTAACAAAACTTCGATCATCTCTCCCTCGCCCGAAGCTTTGAGTTTAACGTTGACTCACCTCAAACCTTCATCTTCTCCAGCTTCTCCGTCTTCTTCTTCGCCTTCCTCGCCTTTTAGGCTTCGGCATCAAAAACTGCCGCCTGTGTCTTTGTTGTCGTCCTCTTCTGCCGCTCCTGATGCTTCAACGTCTTCGTCTTCTTCGTGTTCGACTGCAGGCCTGGGACCGGGATCGGTGTCGACGATTTTAAAGAGGAAGAGACCAGCGAGGCTGGATATACCGGTTGCGACGACGGCTATGTGTTTTGGGGTTCCATCGACGCCCTGTGAAATGAGGAGAGAGTTGGAGAGAGAGGGAGATGGATATTCGGTTTATTGTAAAAGAGGAAGGAGAGAGGCTATGGAGGATAGGTTCTCAGCTTCTGTTAAACTCTATGGAGATTCCAAACAGGTTTTTTTTTTTTAATGGTTTCTGGCTTTTCTTTTTCTCTTTTATTATTTTGTCTGCTTTGCTTGACTGATTATTTTTATGACTTTAGAATTTTAGAGTTATGTTAAGTTAGGATAAAAAGAAAAAAAAATCTTTTGCACCATTTACATAAAAGTTGAGTCTTTGAATGGACTTATTAGGAGAATTTACATCCATTAGCATTAGAAGATGTTGAAATAATGAAAAAAAAGGAAAAGAACAGATGTTTAGTGTAATTGATTTCGAACTGAAGTCACGGATTTGGCATCAAAAATATGAATTTGATTTTGAATGAGTTTTAAGTTGTGTGGGAGTAATGGTTTTTAATTGGTAATTGCAGGCATTTTTTGGTGTTTTTGATGGACATGGAGGTGCCAAAGCTGCAGAGTTTGCAGCCCACAAATTGGAGAAGAACATTTTAGATGAAGTTATTAGAAGAAGAGACGAAAGTAGGGTAAAGGAAGCTGTTAGAGAAGGTTATTTGAAAACAGATGCTGAGTTTTTTAAGGAAGACGCCGCTGGTGGCACATGCTGCGTGACAGCTTTGATCAAAGACGGAAACCTTATTGTGTCAAATGCCGGTGATTGTCGTGCTGTTTTGAGCAGAGGTGGTGCCGCTGAAGCTCTCACCTCTGATCACCGACCTTCGAGGGAGGATGAAAGGAGCAGAATTGAGACTTTGGTAAGCAGTTTCTCAATAAATCAATGACTCTTTGCTTTTCTTTCACAAAACTCGTTCATGATGAACAGAACTTGACGTGAATTGTGACTGATGATGCATATGTGTGAATTTGTTTTTCTCAGGGTGGCTATGTGGATTTATGCCGTGGTGTTTGGAGAATTCAGGGTAGTCTGGCTGTCTCCAGAGGGATTGGAGATCATCACCTTAAACAGTGGGTAATAGCTGAGCCGGAGACAAAGATTGTTAGTATCAAACCCGAATGCGAGTTCTTAATATTAGCCTCCGACGGCTTGTGGGATAAGGTAGGGTGCTGAAGTTTTTCTCTCGTTTTAATTCATGTCTTTACCATCTTTAGTGTAGATGATTTTTTATATTAATCTAAGTAGATTCTTTCTCCCTTTTTATTGTCAGGTTAGTAATCAGGAAGCAGTTGACATTGCTCGCCCTTCATGTGTAGGCATCAATAAACCGAATCCATTGTTCGCTTGTAAAAAGCTTGTCGACCTTTCTGTTTCACGAGGCTCATCTGATGATATTAGCGTGATGCTGATTCTGCTGGGGCGCTATATTTGATTACCTAGTTCCTAAAATGTTGGCAGCCAATTAACACATAGGATTGACTCTGCCGGGTAGTTTCCCGCTCGATGTTAGAATGTGAGAAGAAGACAGAATGTCAATACAAGAGTTATTCATTTATAGCTAGTTGTTGGAGGTGTTCTGAGACTCGGCAGAGGTGGAAGTCGGCTTATTCTGGGAGGGCAGCAGGATTTAGTCCTTCATTTGATCATTTCCCCGAGTCTCGGTTGTAAACTTGTTTATATGACATTCATTGACACTTAGAGTTGTAAATCAGGGCATTCTTTATGGAAATAAATTCCCAGTAATTCTTTTAAATGGTGCCACCTTTTGAAACAATTAACTTTGTGATTTTTCATTATTTTCCTTGCCCTTATTTATACGGCAAAATTTACTTGTTGCCATGCTTGGTTCTTCATTAATAAGAAGTTGTAAGTCTATGCTTCCTTCTTCCTGGCGAATTGAGATTGATGGTTCTTGCGATAATGCTGTTTTACCGGAAGAAGATCACAGTTTGGGATTGAAGAAAGAGTTGCAAATGTTTGAATTCAAATTTCAAATTTGATGGATGCCATCTCAGATCACAGCATGAATCAATTGAAATAAGTCTAGCTATACTAATTATATTACAGTCGTATACCCTGCCGTTTTCTGATATTTGCATACTATTTTAAGCCTTACATTTCGTTCAGGTATGCTGTGGAAATATGCATATCGAAATTGGGTGAGAGTTCCAGAAACTGTCAATTCCCAATTCTTGGTTTAGACTTCAAGAATAATTTGTAGTCTTTTCTCTTATGATATTTTCAGACCATTTTAAGCCTAACATCGTGCTTTATGACCATGGTGAATAGTGATATCAGACCAGAGAGTCATCACAGATTCAAACTTAATATAGTGTTAACCCACTTGAAAATTTCTAGAATATATTTTGAATCAAATCTAAGATATTTAAGCATGAATAGTAATTTTTAAATTAAGAACCTACCTCTAGTTATTGTCGATCAAAAATTCTATTTCGTTCAAAATATATGAATACGAACACTTCGTATAAGCCTTCTAGTATATTTTTTTTCTTAATAAAATTACCTTATGATGGTGTACATGTAATTTATACAGACTAGACTAAAAACTTGTACTAGAATAATAATTAAAGTTGTATCCTACCATCAAAGAATCTATATTCTAATTAGTTATTGAAGTAAAGTTTAAATTTTACTATTAAAATAATTAATATAAATATGATTTATTAGATAATATTATTTTAATATTAATTAAAATATTTATTTCGATTCATTTAATTATCATATATACCATGTAAAGTGCAACGGATGCTATCGTTGGACTTTGGAATACAACTTGGGAATCCAATAGATTTGTCGGTCAGCTCAAGATATTGATCGTTGACGGCATTGACGGTGTCAACCATCTTCTTCTTACTTTGCGGCCCTAGTAGCTTGTCTTATGCGTTGGATTCATATTAAGAACCGCAATCATGAAACATCAGACAAGTAAAGAGCCCATAAAAACCGGTAGACATTGACTACATTTTTATCGCAAGAAATGCATATTATTTCCCCCCACTTAAATCACGCTGGCATCGGAGACAAGAATCATTTTTCTTCATGTTTAATGATGAGCTGTCTAATTAGACCCCCCTCTCACTAAATTTGACCAACAAATGTAGCACTTGAGAACAACCAAATGTCCAATTGCTCTTGTTTTATTTTTATTTTTTTTGATCAGATGTTCCTAGAAATACCGGCCTTTCGTGGAAGAGCAACTATGTTTATTTACATCTATGTTATTCGAAATCCTTTTATGCAAATTATCCATGTTTGAATATACTTTTCTTTATTTAATTTTATTTAAATATATTTAAATACAATATAATTTTTAAATTAATTCTTTTTGCACAAGTTACTCTATTAACAGCCAAGGTTTTAGCTTCGACATTAGTATAGTCGATGTACTTTTGCCTATTTCACCGAACCAATTTTGATCTTCACTTTTAATTATTTTCTCTCAAGTCCAGTTTAAATAATTCTGAAGATTAAGTATGCTATCTTCAAACTTTTGAGGAGATAAGAAGGATTCTTAATCCCCGCTCACGATGGAGCAAAGTCACAAAGTACTAAAGGATTTTGAAGATAAAACGACAACTAAATCTTAGAGTTGTATAAGCGAGAAACAAGCGTACATCACATGAACAACATTGAGCAGGATGATTTAATGAAGCTTCTCTGGACTCACCTAACTAGAATTTTTTTTTTTTTTATTTAGGGTTCATTTAACATGTGTTTATAGGAACTTATTAAAATATGTTTCTGTATTTAATGTATTGTATTCCCCAAATTGAAAGAATCTAATATGTTAATTACAAATTTATTATCTTAAATATGACTTTAAAGAACGTTAGTTAGGCTGAAAGCATATGAAACAACTCAATGAATTATCTCTTAATATGGTGTATCCCCCCAAAAAAGTATCCATTAATATGATTCGGTAACAACTGGCGATTTAATTAGGTTTTTGGTTGTGCATGAATCTCGAGAAAGAGGAGGGCATCAAATTTGGGGGGATGAGGTTTGATTGTCAACAAGCACAAAATGTAAGAGTTGTATGGTTTATGCACGTTAGACGGTCGACCAGCCGATTAATGTTTTTGCTGCTGCTTTGTCTTGTTGTCTTAAGGACAAAATATTGGCAGCCCTGGAACAAACTCCGCTGTTTTATTATGCCTTCCTAACAAACTCAGACTGCTATTTATTTCCGAAGTAATGGGACACTTACTCCAGGTTTTCATCCATTGAATTTGACATTATGAGGTTCATTGCTAGCTGGTAATTGTAGTAATGTTCCATTAGACTACTTAATTCTCACGATTTATATTCATAGAAAGAAAAAGGTCTAACTCTGACCTAACTTTGGATAAAATGTACCCAAATATTCCAAATTTAACTTTCTATGTGCAGTTAACAGGATGAATTTGAATGACCGGATGCTAACTTGTTTTTTGGTCATGGATTTTAACTAATATGTGCTTCATTTTGAGATGGGACCCTTAGAGGTTTAGCTCAAAACGACATGTGACCATTGAAATGGAGCATATTAGTCAATAAATTTTTTCTTTTGGTGTGATTGTATTAAAGGTAAGCGATGAATTGTTACCAAAAATAAATAATAATAGCATTAAAAGACAAGTGATCAAATTAAATCTGTCTTCATCATATGATTGGATGATTAAAGAGGATGACCTCGTGGTATATTGCAACAATTAAATTTTAAAAAAATATGTAATTTATAATTTTAATTTTGTTTATGTCTTGAAATGATGATGCAACTAACGAAAGAACTGGCTGGCTTTGCAGTGTTGTAATTCACTTCTTACAGTTGGTAAAAAAATTAAAAGCCAAAGCCAAGATTTAGAGTTTATTGGACTTTCGGATAAGTGTCACATGCGCTTACAGTAATACCATAGGCAAGGCATATGAATAGCGTTATATTATTACAGCTTAGGAATAACAGTGACATAAAAACTTTTTCCACTTTTTAGAGAAATGCAATCCCAAAACTCTATTAAATATGGGTTCAGTCATTGCCTATTTGACTTTCATTCATTAATTAAGAAAGGGGCTTTTCAATGCAAACACGACAACATCCCAGCAAAGCTCACTCGGTTATTGCCCCCAGTATTGAACCAGAAAGGCTCTATTATTTGCGAGCAAAGTGGCTTTAAAAAAACAAGTTCAAATTGACCAAACCTTAGTTGGAAAGCTTTAATGGGGGGCTCCCCTTTTCCTTATTTTACCGATTCAAGTTTACGTGGACAACAGTTTTTCTCTTTTCCTTTCCATTTAAGGAAATTGTTCTAGCTTATCCAAAAAGAAAACTTCCCTGTTGAATGACGATTTCTATCAATACATGCATATATCTTCAGATTAGATAGTTTTTACTAGCATGAAAATATAGTGTGAAAGGCTTGTTTGGGTGTTTGACCCTAGCAAGTACCGAAAAATGGGAAGTCTGAAAGGCAAATATTAGTACAAAATATTTTAAATTTATTGTTAATGCCCCAAAGGGTTTTTTTTGGTCATAGAATCTTATCCTATCCCACTTGACCCTTAATTAATCCAGCAGCTATGGTACAAAAACTCTCATCTAGTACTGCTTCGGTACCTCTTTAGCAGTATCCACTTTTGGTTCTTAAAAAATATGTGATTATCATAATTTAAAACTTTTTGTATTAAATTAAATTTAATTAATTTATATAATTAATTAAAAAAATATATTTAATAAATTTAAATTTTATCTAAAATCTTCTTTTTATTTTAAGACTCTTGATTTTTCTTTACCTTACTTGGAAAGGATATTGCCCTGTGGTATAAAGTGTTTGAGTTGTCATAGAAACAGTATCCAACTATATTTTAATTTTTATTTCTTAAAAATAAAATTATTTTAGCCTAATAAATTTATTTAATGGAGACCGGTGGTGCACGTCAACAGACTTCCACTCAAAACTCTTCACTGCAAAAGCCAGAACACAGGCACCGTGAGCTGGAGGGGTTCCTCCTTTATCTTAACCAACAACAGCCTCAAGTTCTTTATTGTTGCAACGTGCACCTACCATTTTCTGCCATGTAAGGTGATAGTTAGATTCTACATTTATTTGGTCTCACTTCAAACAAAAGTCTCTTCAACCCATACTCTGTCCCTTTGACCCCATCCCCCACCCAGTGGACTCGCCTTTTGGATCACCAACTTGGCACCTCCAAATATTTTTTTATTCCATTGTTTTTCCCACTTGTAATCTCCTGCTTCACAAACTTAACCCATCATCTTGATTTTTTTTGGCTCAACTACTCATTTTAGGTAAATTTTTTAGTTCACAAATATTCACCAATGCATAAAGTTAATTCAAGTTATATTTACCAATAATTTTAGCATAATTATTAAATAGAAAATAATGGGACATGTTTTTATGAGAGTAGTATTGGTTAGGTTCAGGAAATATTCTATATTTCTAATATTACTCACCATAAATTATGCTTTCCACGACCGTGTAAAACATTACCACGACAAACACAAGTTAGAAAACACCGAGCTCACAAAAAGTAATCAAAGGGAAGTAAAAGAAAAAAATGATCTCCAACCAAAGGAACGGCTTAGATCAACTCCAGTTGGCCTTAGGATAAGGATAAAACCCAGAATCATCCTCCACTCTTCCCGCTATCCGTTTTACGTCAAAATACATGCCCGGTTCCTAACCAAAAAAAAAAAAAAAACATCGGGACGTAATCAAATTGTTTTCCGATTTATCCATTTATAAATTCCACGTAAGACTCATTTCATTATTAAAATATTTAGCTTACTCGTATTTAAATACCCACATTTGGGCCCTCAAGAGACACACGCCAAAGAGAAACAGAAGGGGAAAAAAAAAGTGTTTTTGAGTTTCAGAGATGGAGAAACAGAGCAGTACCCAGAAAATTTCTTGGACCAGAGGGAAGTGTTTGGGCAAAGGCTCCTTCGGTACTGTGAGCTTGGCAATCAACGATATTAACGGTGCCGTTTTTGCAGTTAAGTCCGTCGATTTAGCAACGTGTCTTCCGAACCAGTTGGATTCTTTAGAGAACGAAATTAGGATACTCCGTTCGTTTTCCTCTCCTTATGTCGTTGAGTATTTCGGCGATGACGTGACCAGTTATGAGTCTCCAACGACGTCTTACCGGAATCTTCACATGCAGTACTTGCCAGGTGGTACCCTTGCTGACAAGGCGATTATTAAACGCCGGTTGGCTGACATGGAAGAAAGGATTTTGCGGTGGCACACGCGTTGCTTAGTTTCGGCTTTGACGTACGTGCACCGTGAGGGCATTGTGCACTGTGATGTGAAAGGGGAAAATGTTTTGGTGGGCCCTGATTTCACTTCCGTAAAACTCGCTGATTTCGGCTCAGCGATTGAGATTAAAAAGGAAAGCGCGGGCGACGGATGTAGGCCTCTGATCACCCCACGTGGAAGTCCTCTCTGGATGGCTCCGGAGGTGATTCGCGGTGAGTATCAAGGACCGGAGAGTGATGTTTGGTCCTTAGGCTGCACCGT
>JAQSVH010000006.1:2097118-2110674 GCA_029448705.1 Adansonia digitata | reverse complement strand
TGAGTAGTTTTTATAAAAACAAAATTAAAAGTTTTAATTATCTTTAAATATAAAGAAGAAACTGAGATAACTAAAAGTGAAAAAAGCAAAAGGAAAGAGAAGCGGAAAATACTGAAACAATTGCATATCCATTTTTTTTTTTTGGAAGATAAAAAGGCTGGGGAGAATGGTTTAAAAATTGATATAATTTTATTTTAAAAAAAAGTTTACCCATTAAAGTTATATTAATAGTTAATCTTTTTCCAACAATTAAGGAAAAAACTAATGGGCCTACTTCTCTGAATCCACTATCTGAGTGGATCCATCGAGTATTGGGTCTTACACTAGTTTTAGCTGGTTCTATTTCTAGAGATGCCTTTTGATAAGAAGCCCTTTCTCGTCCTTCTGGGTTGGCAATAAATGTGTAGGCATATTCCAGACCAGCTCAATCTAGATGTAGGGATTGCCTGGCCCATGGCGTTGTTTTACTAAGCCCAATATCCTATAACGGCATTCTCATTTTGCATATCAAGTCAAGACCCACAGCAACTTTTTTTTTTCAAATACGAAATCAAAATCAAGAAAGCAAAATTAAATAGGTAACGACCAGAAGGGAAGAAAGAAAGGTCTTCCTTCTTCCCTTTTGGATCTACAGTCTTCTTTACCCCTTGTGTGATTTCTTCTCTCAAATTTTCATCCACTGATCGGGTTTCAGATATCTGAAACCCTAATCTAAGCCGCAGCCATGGCTGCTGCCAACGCTCCAATCACCATGAAAGAAACATTAACTGTAAACACCACAATCAATCTTCTCCCCTTTCTCTCTGTTTCAACTCATTCTTTGATCTGCTGTGGTTTTTTCATTTTCATTTTCCAGGTCTTATACTTAATTTTTTTAAACATTTCTCTTAAATGACTTCTTTGCAGTTGCCGAGCATCGGCATAAACCCGCAGTTCATAAACTTCACTCATGTGACTATGGAGTCGGATAAGTATATTTGTGTTAGGGAAACGGAGCCACAAAACAGCGTTGTTATAATTGACATGAGCATGCCTATGCAGCCTCTGAGGCGTCCGATCACTGCCGATTCCGCTTTGATGAATCCGAACACTAGAGTTCTCGCTCTGAAAGGTACACTTAATAAGCCTCTTAATTAATGATTTCCTTTTTTTTTTTTTTACTGAATCTCGTTATTTTACGTCAAATGAAAACTTACTCGAACTATTACTCAACAACAAATAAGAGCTTTGGATAGAGATAGGAAAAATATGTTCGTTGATTGTGGATCACTTGAATCTGTAATTCGTGGAATGGGGGTATCGTATAGCAACGGTAGATTAAAACACAATCTGTACAAGAAATAGTTGCTTCTTAATTGTAAAATACTTGCACAAATAGCTATCTCAAATGGAATTGTTGAATTTTATTTCAATAGCTAATTAGTTTTACTGTTATAAATGCAAAGCTCAACTTCCGGGAGCTACTCAGGATCATTTGCAGATATTTAACATTGAAATGAAAGCAAAAGTGAAATCGTATCAGATGCCTCAGCAGGTTATTGTTTTCTTTTGGAACATTAACTTTTTTTTTTTTTTGGGTACGTTTTTGATTTTATCCATTTCCTTGATTTTTATTATTTGCTATTTTGTGCTGTGGATAGGTTGTGTTTTGGAAGTGGATTTCTCCACAGAAGCTAGCACTTGTCACACAAACTACCGTATATCATTGGTCAATTGAAGGCAAGTTATCTTTATATCTTTTTACACGTTTTGTCTTGACTTTATTATCGTATTACTATGTGAGTCTTTAATTAATTTGTGATATTCTTCTTTCTCTTCTGTTGCATCTCACATGCAGGTGAATCTGAGCCTGTCAAGATGTTTGATCGAACAGCTAATCTAGCAAATAATCAAATCATTAACTATAAATGTGATTCTAATGAAAAGTGGTTAGTCTTGATAGGAATTGCCCCTGGTTCTCCTGAGGTATGCAGGGCCTTCTTTATCTCTTATGAAAAGTTGGTCTTTTTTTATTTATTTATTATTATTATCATAGTCCTTTTGTTTTCTTGAAAGTGATAGTGGTCCTACTGGGTGCTAAATGTAATGTAGTTTTGAAGTGCCTGCCTCAATTTTATTTTTTTGGATAATGCCAAGTCTGCTGAGTTATGTTTGCTTGTGTATTGCTGTTTTCTACCGGTGAGTGCTGGAAGAAACAGATTCACTTGATATGCTGTATTCCTTTTTTCCCTTCCTTTTTCTGGATAATGACACATTTTGTCATACGGCGGATATGGTGTGTACTTTGTGATAATTGAATTTCTTTTATGAAAAAGTTCCAATGTTGTTGCAGAGGCCACAATTGGTCAAAGGGAATATGCAGCTGTTCTCTGTGGATCAGCAGCGTAGTCAAGCTCTTGAAGCACATGCTGCATCATTTGCCTCATTTAAAGTGTGGTTCTGCCCTCTAAATTTATTTCAATTGTCTTCACAAAAAATATGTATTCTTTTAAAATTCAATTTTTAAACAGTTACCTGGGAGTGAAAAGCCTTCAACTCTTATTTCTTTTGCTACAAAGTCTTCCAATGCTGGACAAATAACATCCAAGTTACATGTCATTGAGCTCGGTGCTCAGCCAGGTCATCTTTTTCCCCACTCGCATCTTCTTCTCTGTATAAGCAGATACATGCTTATGTACAATTTATTTTCCAGTTTCATTTTGCTTATTGCATTTTTAGATGCTATACATGTCATTCTTTATAAATCAATTATATCTTTATGTTATGCCATCGTGCTTTTGCTGAACATTTTGGCTATTGATCTTGGAAACTTCTCATCAGGCAAGCCTTCATTCACAAAAAGGCAAGCAGATCTGTTCTTTCCTCCAGATTTTGCCGATGACTTTCCTGTGTCACTGCAGGTTTGGTTTTGAGTTTATATTGATCATTCCATTTTATACAACTTCAATTATTTCTCTAAAATGAAGGGGCTAAATGGTTTTTATGGCAGATATCTCAAAAGTATGGTCTTGTATATGTGATAACAAAGCAAGGACTTCTTTTTGTATATGACCTGGAGACAGCTACTGCAATTTACAGAAATCGGATTAGTCCAGATCCTATATTCCTGACAACAGAGGCTTCATCCCTTGGTGGCTTTTTTGCAATAAACAGACGAGGCCAAATTTTGCTTGCCACTGTAAATGAAGCTACAATTATACCATTTATTAGTGGTCAAGTATGAGAATCATATATTTGCTATAAAAATATTTTTCTTTATGGGTACATGTGAACTGTTGTGTAGTTCATTAGTTTTGTATTAAATTTTTATCTGGTGTTTTGCAGTTGAACAATCTAGAACTTGCTGTAAATCTTGCAAAAAGGGGGAATCTTCCTGGCGCTGAAAACCTGGTAATTGAACATTGGTTTTGTCTTTTAATTCACTCAGTAATTCTTATTCTGAAGTAGTCCACTTGACATGATTTTCCTCTGCATAAATGCATAATTTTGAGATCATTCCATGATGTCTACCTATAATCCAGCATATCAGGCAAGTAATTTGACTGCTGGTTGCTTTTAAAAGGAAAATTTGAACTTGAGCATAGTTCAATTGTATCTTTTCAATTCTACATTAAGTTACCTTCGTGGTTTGATATGTCGTTCAGTTTGTGTCAGGTTCTCAACCAAATAATTAACCATGAATTTCTTGCTACCTGTTTTTGCATACCCTGCGTGTTTAACATCTACTGAAGATTTTGGTCATCTTTGTTTTCAGGTGGTCCAGCGGTTTCAGGAATTGTTTTCACAGACAAAGTACAAAGAGGCCGCAGAACTCGCTGCTGAATCACCTCAGGGAATTCTCCGTACACCGGACACTGTTGCTAAATTCCAGGTATTTATAGATGTGTGCCTGAGTGAATGTATGTCTGCATTAAATCCTGTACTTTGTTGCCGTTCTATTTTCCTTGGTATCAGTTTTCGTTCTTCCAATTGAGGAAATCCTTGGCAGTTTTCTATTTCAATCTTCATACGGAGTGCTCCTTCAAGAAATTTAAAATTATTTATGTTATTACTTTGGAAGCTTGGATGGTGAAGGTCCTATTGTGCTTATTTTGTTCACATGTTACAGAGTGTTCCTGTTCAAGCTGGGCAAACTCCTCCATTATTGCAGTATTTTGGGACCTTGTTGACTAGAGGAAAACTCAATGCTTTTGAGTCATTGGAATTATCACGCCTTGTCGTAAACCAGAATAAGAAGAATCTTTTAGAGAATTGGTTGGCAGAGGACAAGCTTGAGTGCAGTGAAGAGCTTGGAGATCTTGTGAAGGTTATAATTTAAAGTTCATTGATCTTGTTCTGATGCTTTGATTCTTCCACGGCTCTGTATATGAAATATTTCTTCCTAGGTAGTCTTATGTTATTGTAGGATACCACATTGAGAGGTCAGGGATCAAAACATTTTGGGGTAACTAGGGTGGTGGTGGGTCAGTGTCCATCAGCATATGGATGGACAATGTTAAGTCTTGTTGCCGTCCATCTACTGAGGTGTCTATTTCTTTTTTTCGTAGACAGTAGATAATGACCTTGCACTGAAAATCTACATCAAAGCAAGGGCAACTCCTAAAGTTGTTGCGGCTTTTGCTGAGAAGAGGGAATTTGACAAGATTCTAATATACTCTAAGCAGGTGTGTTCTTTGGAATTCTACATTCAATCATTATAGAGTAAAAGTTTATGGCATTACAAATTGTGCCACTGACATTGATGCAGGTTGGATACACCCCTGACTATTTGTTCCTTCTGCAAACAATTTTGAGGACAGATCCACAGGTATGCCAATTTCTTTGCATCTAAAATTTTTGGCAATTGTATGTTTTTTTGCTCATATTTTTCAGGTCTTCTAATGTGGTTTACTATTTGTACTGTTAGAAACGATGTCTTAACTTTGGTTCATGCAAAACATTTTTTACGGCAGGGTGCTGTTAATTTTGCTTTGATGATGTCCCAAATGGAGGGTGGTTGCCCAGTTGATTATAACACAATAACAGATCTATTCCTTCAGGTTTGACTGGTCTTGCTTTACTCTTTTAGTGTGTGCATGTGCATGTTTCAAAGTAAAAACAAGGATGAAAATAATTCAAGCTTTGAAAATAGGGTGAAAGTCATCACCGTCAATGTTTTCTTTTCTGCTTCTTTAAATTGCTTGGAAGGAAAGATGAAAGATATATTTTTAAATTTCAGAGGAACTTGATCCGTGAGGCAACTGCTTTTCTGTTGGATGTGCTAAAGCCAAATTTACCAGAAAATGGACACCTTCAAACGAAGGCTAGCTTTCTCCTTTTTTTTCCACCTCTGCTCTCTCTCTCCCCCCTCTCTCTCTGTTGCTGTAATTTTCTAGTTATCTTTGATGTCTTAACTGTATCAGTCTTTTTATCTACTCTGTTCAGGTTTTGGAAATCAACCTAGTGACCTTTCCGAATGTTGCTGATGCAATATTAGCAAATGGTATGTTTAGTCATTATGATCGTCCGCGTATTGGCCAACTCTGTGAAAAGGCTGGTCTGTACATACGAGCCCTTCAGGTAGAATGCGTTCCCAATCGTGTGCCTAATATCTTGTTAAGATGGTTAATCAATTTCTTGGATTATAAAGAAAACCATTTATCTGTGCAGCATTATACAGAGTTGCCTGATATCAAACGTGTCATTGTGAATACACATGCCATCGAGCCTCAGGTTTAAATGCTAAAATTCCCAATGTGTTGTTCTTATGTAAACTTTCTATTTTACTAATTCTTCAACATGGTTCTTTTCAGGCCCTTGTTGAGTTCTTTGGAACCCTTTCAAGAGAATGGGCTCTTGAGTGTATGAAAGATCTTCTAATGGTCAATCTTAGGGGAAATCTTCAGATTATTGTACAGGTAAACCATCAGTTCATTACAGCAGTAGTTAGTAATTTTGTCCCTTTGGTAATGTTTATGGACACATTGTTTTGCAGACTGCAAAGGAATACTGTGAGCAGCTAGGAGTTGATGCCTGTATAAAACTCTTCGAGCAGTTCAAGTCCTATGAAGGATTATACTTCTTCTTGGGATCATATTTGAGCTCCAGGTTCTTTTTCCTTTTATGTATATATAGAAAAGAAGATGTATCTTCGGTATAACAACTTTCTAATTCTTTTTTCCTTTTGGGTTAGTGAGGATCCTGATATCCACTTCAAATACATTGAAGCAGCAGCCAAAACTGGACAAATAAAGGAAGTAGAACGTGTAACTCGGGAATCAAATTTTTATGATGCTGAAAAGACTAAGAACTTTCTCATGGAAGCCAAGCTTCCAGATGCACGGCCTTTGATTAATGTTTGTGATCGTTTTGGTTATGTTCCGGATCTTACTCATTATTTATATACAAACAACATGCTCCGATACATTGAGGGTTATGTTCAAAAGGTAAAGTTAATTATGTTATGAAAAGCATTAGCAAAATGAAGATGGGTTCTTTAACCTTGTAGTGAGGTTGAATTAAATGGAAATATCATGCTATAGTTTTCCATTTCTTGCATTATAGGTAAATCCTGCCAATGCTCCTTTAGTCGTTGGGCAGCTGTTAGATGATGAGTGTCCTGAGGATTTCATCAAGGGCCTTATTCTTTCAGTTCGTTCTCTTCTTCCAGTCGAGCCCCTTGTGGATGAATGCGAGAAGAGGTGTGTTGTTGTATTGTGGTCCCATTCATCTTTTTTCCTTTTGTTCTTACCCTCCCTTGGCTTTTTGTTCGCAGGAATCATCTTCGATTGCTGACTCAGTTTTTAGAGCACCTAGTGAGTGAGGGCAGTCAAGATGTGCATGTTCATAATGCTTTGGGTAAAATTATCATAGACAGCGATAACAACCCAGAACATTTTCTTACTACCAACCCATATTACGATTCACATGTTGTGGGTAAATATTGTGAAAAACGAGATCCAACACTTGCTGTTGTTGCTTACCGTAGAGGACAGTGTGATGATGAACTAATTGATGTCACAAACAAGAACTCCTTATTTAAGTTGCAAGCTAGGTATGATTGCTGTCATTCTTAAAATAACATGTAATCATGAATCCTGGTGCTTTTGTTTCGTGTATTAGCTTTACTGATCTAATACTTTTCTTTCAGATATGTGGTGGAAAGGATGGACGAAGACCTTTGGGGGAAAGTTCTTAATCCTGATAATGAGTATAGAAGGCAACTTATTGATCAGGTTGTGTCAACTGCTTTGCCTGAAACCAAGAGTCCGGAGCAAGTGTCAGCCGCTGTAAAAGCCTTTATGACTGCTGATCTTCCACACGAACTGATTGAGCTTCTTGAAAAGATAGTGCTGCAAAATTCTGCCTTCAGTGGGAATTTCAATTTGCAGAATCTGCTGATATTGACAGCTATAAAGGCTGATCCATCAAGAGTTATGGATTACATTAATAGATTGGACAACTTTGATGGACCTGCAGTTGGGGAGGTAGCTGTAGAAGCTCAATTATATGAAGAAGCTTTTGCCATTTTCAAGAAGTTTAATCTGAATGTTCAGGCTGTAAATGTGCTTTTGGATAACCTCAATAGCATTGATCGAGCCGTGCAGTTTGCATTCCGTGTTGAAGAGGACACTGTCTGGGGTCAAGTGGCTAAGGCACAACTTCGTGTAGGGGATGTGAGTGAAGCAATTGAGTCATTTATTCGTGCTGATGATGCCACACAGTTCTTAGATGTCATAAAGGCTGCTGAGGATGCAGATGTATACCAAGACTTGGTTAGGTACCTGCTAATGGTTCGGCAGAAAACCAAGGAACCCAAAGTGGACAGTGAACTTATCTATGCTTATGCCAAGATTGATCGGCTGAGTGAGATAGAAGAGTTCCTTCTCATGCCAAATGTTTCTAATCTGCAAAATGTGGGGGACCGCTTGTATGATGAAGCCCTTTATGAGGCAGCGAAAATCATATTTGCATTTATTTCTAACTGGGCTAAGCTGGCTATCACACTTGTTAAGCTCCAACAGTTCCAAGGTGCTGTCGATGCTGCTCGGAAAGCCAACAGTTCAAAAACCTGGAAGGAGGTTTGCTTCGCTTGTGTTGATGCCGAAGAATTCCGCTTGGCTCAAATATGTGGCCTCAATATCATCATACAGGTGTATTTGTTGCTCTCTACCTTAATTTACTCTCCTGTTATTCTGCAGGGGGACAGACAAGCATATTTAGATTCTGAGTCTGTTCTCAAGCAGGTTACGAATAATAGAATTTAGATAATTAGGTTGACTATGACATAAATTTAAATGTCATTGATTTCCTTGGCTATGCTTTCAGATGACAGTGTTGTTTTTGTATTGCTTGTTGCTTCCAAATAAAACATGTGTTTTTTGTTTTAACGAGTTCATATATCTCTCTTTTTGTAGGTTGATGATTTAGAGGAAGTTAGTGAGTACTATCAGAACCGTGGATGCTTCAGTGAGCTCATATCTTTAATGGAGAGTGGACTTGGCTTGGAACGTGCACATATGGGCATTTTTACTGAATTGGGAGTTCTGTATGCAAGATACCATCCGGAGAAGCTTATGGAGCATATCAAACTTTTCTCTACTCGTGTCAACATTCCTAAGCTTATTCGCGCTTGTGATGAACAGCAGCATTGGAAGGAATTAACTTATTTGTATGTTCAGTATGATGAGTTTGACAATGCAGCAACCACCATAATGAACCATTCTCCAGAAGCATGGGATCACATGCAATTTAAAGATATTATAGCCAAAGTTGCAAATGTTGAACTCTATTACAAGGCTGTGCATTTCTACTTGCAAGAACATCCTGATCTAATTAATGATGTTCTTAATGTCCTTGCCCTGCGTGTTGACCATGCACGTGTTGTGGATATAATGAGGAAGGTATATGTATCCCTTAGGACGTGATATGCGTTGCCCCCTGGTGTTCTCTGTTCATCGTTTTTCCCTTTCACATCTTTGTAGAGAAAGATAATGCAGAGAAAGAGTTATGCCTATTATATTTTATTTACATGTGCAACTTGTTGACTTTCAGGCTGATCACTTGCATCTTGTTAAGCCCTACATGGTTGCAGTTCAGAGCAACAATGTGGCTGCTGTGAATGAAGCACTGAATGAGATTTATCTAGTGGAGGAGGACTATGACAGGCTTCGTGAATCTATAGATCTCCATGATAACTTCGATCAGATAGGCCTTGCTCAGAAGGTGAGAGGTTCTACAATTAGTTATTGTGAATGTTGCGTTAAATTTTAGTTGTTTTAAACTACCAAGAATGAGATTGTTTAATAAGTAAGAATGGTTTGCATAAGCAGATTGAGAAGCACGAACTTCTTGAGATGAGGCGTGTTGCTGCTTATATATATAAGAAGGCAGGGAGATGGAAGCAGTCTATTGCCTTGTCTAAGAAGGACAATCATTACAGAGATGCCATGGAAACATGCTCACAGTCTGGTGATCGGGAACTTGCGGAGGAATTGCTTGTCTATTTCATTGAGCAGGTAACTTTTCAATTGTTTTGTTGTAATACAGGTGTTTGCTATATGGGCCTAATTTTGCCTATTTTTTACTTCTTGTATAGTAAATAGCAAAATTTGTGGTTCACTCACTAATCTACCTTCTATCTTGTCTAATGTAGGGAAAGAAAGAGTGTTTTGCAGCATGCCTCTTTGTTTGTTATGACGTAATCAGGCCAGATGTTGCTCTTGAGCTTGCCTGGACCAACAATATGATTGACTTTGTCTTTCCATATCTGTTGCAGGTGAGTTTTCCTCTCTGCAAGTTGTTTCAATTGTTGGTTAAATATTGAAGTTCTTACCCTCAAACCTTTTTGCTTTGTTCTTTTTCTGGGTCTTTTTCCTCCCAAATAAAGTTTATACGGGAGTACACAGGCAAAGTGGATGAACTTATTAAGGATAAAATTGAAGCTATGAATGAGGTGAAGGCCAAACAGGACGAGGAGAAAGATATGGTTGCTCAGCAGGTACAGCTATATGCAAGCGTCTTTTTGATTTCTTGCCTACCATTTTTTCTTTCATTAGGGAGAAAGAGGGGGATAGGGTGTAACTTTTCTTCATATTACAAAGAGGGGGATAGGGGGTGGAAACTCTTGTTAGTTTCCTGTCCTGTGAAGAATTTAGCAAATCAGATCAGTAATCACTCGGGTGCTGTTGAATTTATAAGCACGAGGAAGGGTCTATATTGTTTGCGAAGAACTAATATCCTTGTTTTCCTGTCATTTGCAGAATATGTATGCTCAGTTGCTGCCTCTTGCTTTACCCGCACCATCGATGCCTGGAATGGGAGGTGGAGGTTTTGTTCCATCGCCAGCACCTCCAATGGGTGGGATGGGGATGCCTCCAATGGCCTCATATGGCATGCCACCAATGGGTTCCTATTGATATTCTGATGAAACCAGGAAATGTCAGCTTCCACAAGGTTGAGCTGGGTCTATAAGTGCCCACAATTTCGTGCTTACATTTGAATGCGAAGTTGATCTTTTCGGTGGTAGCTTGCTTTCTTTGGTAGTGCATCTGGTATTGGGTAGTCGATAACGTTAGCTGTTTGGTTTTGAACGAAATTTTATGCAGCTTAGTGTTGACTAGACAAATACAGTGAAATTGTGGTGAAGTTTGCAGAATGTATAGGTTCTTCTAGCGTTTATTAGGTAGGTATACATTTTTATGTTTGTTAATTGCTCTGATACGTAGTTTTGCTCTGTTCCAGTAATCCAAAATTTTGTACTTGCTATCTTTCATCCCGTAGTGTATTAAAAGACAATTTTATCCTTTTTTTTTTAATTATGCAGATAAACAATTTAATCCTGATTCTTGCTGGACTTTTTCAATATTAATTTCGAGCAGTTCAGACACTGCTTTATATATATATATATATATATATAATATAATATTAATATGGCATTTTGATTTTTGTACGTTCTTCCTTAGTCATTAATTTAAAGTTGGATATATTTATATATATATTTTATAAATGAGGATGTAGCTTGAAGATACAAGAAAAATTACGGATATTGTGATTTAAATTTTAGATTTATTAAATGTTATTATAATTATAAAAATTAATTGAACTAAAATTTTAATTTCAAATATAATTGTCTTTAATTAGTCCAATTAAAACATTAAAGCAAAGTGAGTTAGGTTGATCATAATTTTGCAAATCTTGTAAAAATGATCAAGCTATATTTAAAAGCTTGTACGTAGAATAATTTTGCTGTTTTCTTGATTAATTGAAAAGCTTGTTACATTCAAAAATTAAAAACGCTTTATCTTTGCAGGGATTTGTTATTTTATTTTATTTTTTAATTTTTGACTTCGACAACATCGACGACATCCGCTCGACTCCTTCCTCTGACCTCCCTCCAACAGTCAAAAGCGCACTTGTACCCCACTTTTTATAAAAACCTTAAACGCCAGGTGTCTCCCTCTATCAAACAAAACCAAACGCCTCCGTCTACGTAATCAAAAATGGCAAGCAAAGATCCCGATCATGAGCACAGAGAAGACGAAGAAGCTCCTGCTGCCGAGAGCGAAGACATCGGACCTCAAGTCTCTCCTATCGTCAAGCTACGACGTCGCCGTCAGCACCGGCGAGGAAAACGAGGATCCGATACTCGATCTGTCTGTATACTCCTCTTTTATATCTCCGATTCAAATGTTCTCTGATTTATCTAGAAATTGAATTATCTGAATATATGTAATTTTATTCATTAGGAAATCGAAGCTGTACCGATTTGATAAAGACGGGAATCTCGCTGGGACCGTAAAGCTGTTGAAGCACAAAGAGACTGGAAAAGTTCGCCTTATTATGAGACAGTCTAAGACTCTTAAGATCTGCGCCAATCATCTTGGTTCGTTTTCTTCTTCCTTTTTCTCTTCCTCAATTCCATTAATGCTTACGTTTCTTTTTCTCTTATTTCATAATTTTATGCTTTATATTTGTGCAGTGTTACCGACGATGACGGTGCAGGAGCACGCTGGGAACGACAAATCTTGTCTATGGCATACTTATGACTTTGCAGATGGTAAATTGAAAGACGAACTTTTCTGCATTCATTTTGCATCAGTGGAAAGTAAATATATTTTGCTTTAAATCACCTTGCGTCCTTTTATTTTCTGTTGAAATTGCATTGATGTAGTTTCAATTCTTCATTTAGACTAAGATCTGGAGCTGCAAATTAGGATTGATTGATTAACTCAACAGAATGTCAGAGATTTGATTGATATTTTCTTCAAGTAATTAGTGACTGTAAATTTCGGTTGCTAGTTGTAATATTCTACCTAAATTTTGTTCTATTATTGACCGTATGAATGCCTGGTTGAACATAATTCAACGGTTTATTCTTAAATTCCAAGAATTTTAAATTCGAAATTACATTAGCTTGAGCTGGTATTAGTGTCAAATAAGAATTTGGTTTAAAAAATGATTGCATTTTCCAATTTCTAGCATGAAGTGAGAAATTGCATTCGCCTTTTATTATTGTAGATCAAATTCTTTCTGATTTTCCCTCTAATAATGCCATATTGCTCTGTTAGGATTGTTTAAAATAGTTACTATTATATATGTTTGTTTTTTGTGGTTATAGATGGCTGCTATAGTTTACCGAAGTTTATCTTTTGTTCCCTTTATGGGCCATTCTCCTTTTGAAAAAACTGCAAATGACAATAATGTAGAGAAATAAGAAGTATAGGTAAGAATAACTGTTACACCTAAATGTTGAGTAATAATAAAGGCCTGTTTCCTTAAAAGTTGCTGCAACTTCAGTTTTTTCACCTTGCTTAGGTGGCTGAAGTTGACTTTGATTTGTACTTTGGGGATTTTTTGATGGATTTAGGGATTTCTATTGTGGCAATTTGCCTTCTTTTTCCCTATTGCCACCAATTCCTTTTTTGGGTGAACAAAACCTTCCGGTTTTAACTGATTTTTTTCTTTTCTTAAAATTAGATTGCAAAACCTTTATGTAAATGTTCCAAGAAGTTGCCGAATCACAAAAGCCAAAAGGTGAAATTAAAGATGCATCTGCTGCTGCTGGACTACTTGTGAAGTTGAGTGTTGAGGAAAAGAAAAACTGAGGATAAAGCCAGAGAGGATGAGACTGTCGCTGCAAAGGAAGAAAAGGAAACCAAGAACGATGTCAAAAAAGTGGATACTGAGAAGAAAGATGGGGAGCCAGCTTCCTAAACTTAAAAAGGGGATGGGTTTGTTTTCCATGCCATATCCTTTTGATAATATGGTAAGATAAGTCAACCGACTTCAGCTCCCCTCCCCTCCCATGTCGTGGCATTTGCCTGCCGGTAAAACTTTGATGGGCTGGGATGACCAACGTGCCTTGCGTCCTTAGGTTTGAGTGTCTTTCGAGATTTGATCAAACCCTAAGTCATTTTTTCATGTCGAGAATTGTGTTTGGCGGATTGAGCAGTGTTAAGGAGGGTTCATTCAACTGGGTCTTCCGCAGTATTACTTCTCTGAGTTCTACTCAGTCCATGCATGGAAAGTGTAATTGGTATAGACAAGTCTTTTCTTTTTTCTTATCATTATTTGGG
>JAQSVH010000006.1:2069344-2085145 GCA_029448705.1 Adansonia digitata | reverse complement strand
TGAAAGAGCACCTAGTATTATTAGCTTTTATTTTTATTCAGGAAGGAAATAGAGGTCTCCTAGAATGGCGTGGCATACGATCAATGGAAATATAATCCGCACCTCTATCACACTGCGGCTGAGGGGATAACTACCCGGCAATGCAACTGACAAACTATTTAATCAAGTTTTCCTTGACTTGAAGAAGCAATATACACTCGTCGATAAAATGTCGACACCTGGCTTTCTATAATTATCCACACACGTGGTAAACGAAGAAAGCAAGTGTAAGGTATCAATTAAAAGCAAAGGGGTATCTAAGCAAAAAGATATAATGGGGCCCAAACCAACCTCGGGCCTAAGGTGGGAGGAGGAATTGCCGTTCTTATCAAATCCAAAAATTAAAGGAATCCAAAATGCAAAACGCAGACAGGAACTTCGCGTCTGTCAATTTTTCTTTTTCATCACACATCTCTCAATTCAATCCTCTTATCCATCCAAACAAAAGCGAAAGAATAAAAAACTAAGAATACACTTCCTGCACTATTTTACTCAACCGTGGAAGCGGCTGAACCTGGATTTTGAAGTAGTACAATCTATAAATTTTTAATTTATTTAATTTTGTTTTAGAGAAGAGGGATAAAAAGAGGCGAAGGGGAAAGATTGAATGGGGACGGGAGCATCAAAAAACGCTGAGGGAGGGTCGCATGGAGGCGAAGAACGAGAGGAGAGCCTTGACCAAGCCGGCGGTCAGCTGTACGTTTCGTTGAAGATGGAGAATTATAAGAAGAAAGGAGACCTTATTCCTCATGTTTATGGCTCCGTCCCTCTTGTTGGCTCTTGGGATTGCACCAAAGCTGTATTTTCTCTCTTCTATCTTTAACCTTTTTTTTTTTTGGGTGTATTTCGAATTAATTTTTAGACATGCACTTTTTTGTAATCTTCTAATTTTGTTTTTAATGTTAATAGCTTTCAATGGAGCGTGAATCGGCTTCGATGTGGGAGTTGAGCTTCGTTGTTCCCCCTAATCACGGTAAAGTGTGCTGGTTTTGCTAGTTTGTTTTTGTTTTCCATTTTTGGGTATGGTTTGATTGATTGATGAGGAAACTAATAGAATATGAGCGTTGGGGAAATTAAGATTATCGTTTAACTTACCAACTTTTTCAGAAGTTGTTTGCCTTAGCCTTTTACTAAAGCTTAATCAAACTGTGTTGCACCATTGAATGGATAATTTATAGTGTACTAGCTAAGCCTCCTTCACGTTTTCCAGAATTGGGTTTGCAAATATAGATATTAGGTTTGGTTGCGTTTCTGATGTAAAATGTTTAGGCTCTGTTTGGTTTCTGCTTTCGCTACTTTCTTTTTGCTTTATGTTTGATTCAAAAGTAGTAGCTAAAATGAATCTTAGGATTTTCTTGGCAAATGACTTATTCAACTTGAGGTTTATGGAAGTTTCTATTTATTTGTGTGTTTTACTTGTTTAAATATAGAAACTTTGGATTTCAAGTTCCTGTTGAAGCCTAAGCATGGTTACATGCCTTGTATTGTTGAGGAGGGTCCAAACCGGCTGCTCACTAGGGGTACGTTGCAAGGGGATGCAAGACTGGCACTATTTAAGATAGATAACGAGGAGGTTCTTGAGTATCGGGTGTTCATTAAAGCAGACAGGGTGTCACCCTTTGATCTTGCTGCTAGTTGGAGAGCTTATCAAGACAATCTCCGGCCTTCGACTGTTCGTGGCATTCCTGATATTAGCATCGATGCAGTTCGAGAGACTGGTCATGAGGTATGACCTTTCTGGCCTCTGTTCTCTTTATTTTTTATTTTTAAGAGAAAAATGCTATTTGATCCGCTGTATGTATTCAAAAGATGGTCTCCTGTGTAAATTATTTGTTCTGAATCACTGCTTGAAAGTTCAAATATGTTTGTTATTGCGTTGAAATTGAATAGCTCTTGCTAGATTGGAATTTTACCTTGATTCTTGGGCATTATGTTTGTTAATGTACTTGGACATAAATATTTCCGTGTTTTACTTTGTAGAATGGCCCTTCAGCTAGTTTGGAGCTTGACCTTGAGCATTATGTTGTGCCTGCTCCATCCACTTCTGCAAACTCAGGGCTGGTTTATGCAGCTAACTTGGCAGAAAATCCACGGTCTCTAACCCTTGCTGGGGTTTCTGTCGATCGACCTGCAACTATAAAGGTTTATCTTGGTAACCCATCATGCAAATGTGTAACCTAGATTGTGTTATGGTCCTTGAAGAGATTATTTACATATTATTGGTTTAAGGATATTTATACACAGTTTTCTGCTGTTGCTCTGACACTTCATTTTTCTTGAAGTACCTGTGTCCAACACATTCGACGGATATTGTATGGAGGTTTGACCCTCCAAATGTGTGGAAAATTTTAAAAAAATTGAAGCACACACATGTAGGACTTAGACCATAGCCGATACTCACCCGCAAGTCCGAGTAACATAGATTTTCTGGTATTCCATGCTGTGTAATTTGTAAAATCATATATTGTTTAGTAAACGTAAATCTTAATTCTAAATATAATTTCAAGCATGTGAGATAAATTCATAAATTGATTTGTAAGCAAATTGTTGTTCACATTGCTTCTTAGATTGCACACCTAATAGGCAGAGAAATTATTTACAAAAGTTACGTCGTTCCTTTTTTTTTTTGTAGTAGTTTCTATCTAATACAATGTACTTACTTTCTCATAGGAGATGGAGGTTGTCATACCAGATCCTTCTAAGGTGTATTCAGGATCTGGGATGGTTGAGTCAAAATCTGTAGGGACCTTTTCACCTTTGCAAAAGCAAGACAGTCACAGGGGGCTCTTCGTAGATAGGGGTGTTGGATCTCCCAGGCTGGTCAAATCTGCTAGTGCAAGTACTTTTAATTTTGATCTTAAATTGGAAAATAAAACTAAGGTATGAATGAAATGTATTTTCTCTTCTTGCTAAAGTATGCTTTGCTCTGTCTGGTGGTGTTCTTATATTTGCTTCTTTTTCTTTGATTTTTAGAATTCCATGCCAGCAGCTGCTGGAGCTGTTGCAGCTGCAGCTGTAGCTGATAAGATGCTTGGACCCAAGGAGGATGGACATCTAGCCATTGTCTTGGTATTCTTCTGCATAACTAATTGGTCAGCATTTTATATGGCATCATCTTTCGCCTCCTTTACTTGCAAATTGGTGATAGACTTATAAATGTTGGCCATCTTCATATTCCCAAAGTAGCACCATATGACTTGTATTCTACCAATTGCTTGGAAGAGAATCAACTTGAGTTGTTTAAGAATAGGTGGTTCTAATTAGTTGTTTGACTCTAGGTTGGTTTGCCAGCTCGAGGAAAGACCTTTACTGCTGCTAAACTTACACGATATCTTCGCTGGTTGGGACATGATACTAAGCATTTTAATGTTGGCAAGGTTATTGTGCTTTACCTTGAATGTTCTACTTGCACTCTGACTTGTTTAAAATTGAAGAAGAGTAACTTGACTTTTTTTTTTTTGCCCTAACAGTATCGTCGACTCAAACATGGTACAAACCAGGTAAACCTGAGTACCTTTGTTCAAATTTATCATCTGGAGCATCTCCTGCGATGTTGCCAGTAAAATTTTATGCTGTTTGCTTTGTAGGTTAACAAATTCTCTTGATTAAGACTCACTTTCTGTCATTGGCTTCATCTAATAACTTGATAATTAAAATGACATATCATGCAAGCTCTCTTTTATTTTTCTGGAATGATGTTTTGGTCAGCAATACACTCTTTCATGCAGACTGCTGACTTTTTTCGAGCAGACAATCCTGAAGGTGTGGAGGCACGTAATGAGGTGAGTGTCCACAGACGAGTCTCATATCTTGTTTGACTTTCAGAATTGAGTTGTATGTTTTGATTGCCCAAATGGATGTCATTTATGTTGGTGGTTTAAAAATTGTTTACATGGACTAAATGAGTATCTAATTTCTTGGTGTTGCTGAATCTAGTAATCCATCATATTTGGTTTTAAATTGGGAGGCAATTGAATTTTTGATGTTATGGTATGTATTTTCAGTCGTTAAGAATTCAATTTACTGTGTTAATATTCCTTAAAAGATTGTAGATTTGGGATTTCATTTTATTTTCAAGAGAATTTTAGTCAGTAAACACTTTCAAGAAATATTCTATGTCAGCTAAGTAGAGTCTGGCTGTGTTTTTCCTCTTATGTGCTAGTCTATTAAAACCTCCTAACTCATCTTGGAGTTACTTTGATGAAATACGTGTAGGCTGGCACCAAAAATATAAAAGTCACAAGAGAAACATTATAGGTAATGTTGAAGTAATTGCATGATCTAAAGCAATTTCTGGGTACAAATCACCATAGGCAGCATGATTTAATTTCTGTACCTGGTCAATACTGGGCTTTCATCTCGTAATGCTGGAATTGCTGTTGACCAAGATGCTTTTACTAATGAAGTTGATTTTTTTTTGAATGATTGATTGATCTTAATCCCATATTAGCCTTCTGTTTTGTACATAGTTTTGATATATCGCCTGCTACTAGGTAGCAGCCTTGGCAATGGAGGATATGATTGCCTGGATGCAAGAAGGTGGCCAGGTAAGTTCTTTGATGTATTACAATTGTATTCTCCCTTGTTCTGCTTACTAATTTACTTTATTAAATCCCTTTTAAATATAGGTTGGAATATTTGATGCAACTAATAGTAGCAGGAATAGACGGAATATGCTGATGAAAATGGCTGAAGGAAAATGTAAGGTACTGAAACAGCTATCTGTATCTTAGTAGAACAGATATGGTTATTGGGTGAAGAGTGAATTGCCGCTGAAACGAAAAAGCTAATATATCCAAATATGGCAGGACTTGTTAGCTCTTTAGGTTACTTGGGTAATATACTCATTGGTGTACCCATGTAACCAGACACAAATGTTTGGACAGTGAATTAATGCATTGTAATTACATTGGCTAGAACTGCATGCACCGCCTGATAGGGGACTCTTATATCTTGTGTGAGTCATGGTCCTACATATGCTGTTTTACTAGAAGCATAATTAATTCATTCATGTGCTATGTATTGGATAATGATACAACATTAAGATTAGCAAGAATATGATATATCTAGTTTTAATTTTCTAATACATTTGTCTTTGCTTTTGATTGTAGATTATTTTTCTAGAAACAATATGCAATGATGAACGGATTATTGAAAGAAATATTCGCCTTAAAATTCAGCAAAGCCCTGACTATGCAGAAGAGTAAGGGTTTTCTCAATAACCTTGGCTTCTTGGTTAGAAAGAAAATTTCTGATCCTACTTATCAATCTGGTTTTGCAGGCCAGATTTTGAAGCTGGATTACGAGACTTTAGAATTCGATTAGCTAATTATGAAAAGGTAGTTCCTGAACTGCTTTTTGTAGTTCTTCATTAAAATTTTTGGTTTGGATGCTCATTATAAGGTGCACAATTATACTTCTTGTTACTAGGTTTATGAACCAGTTGAAGAAGGGTCTTATATCAAAATGATTGATATGGCTAGTGGGCATGGTGGACAAATACAAGTTAGGTTCTATTCTACTTCTTCATTTATGGGTTTTGTGCTTCGTGCCTGTGGGATCAATTTTACTGTGGGCTTAAATTGGTTTATTTAGTCCGTCTTGTTGTACATATTTTTTCTTCTCTTGTTTGTATTGCCAATATATGGAGAAGGTTGCCATATGATGGCTTTGTTTTTCTTAAAGCTTTTCTTGCATATCTATTGTTTCTTCTTTCCTTAAAGACTCTTTCGTTATATGTTTACACCTTCTCTTTTTGAATTTCTTAAGATGATCCAATGGCTTTACAATATGATCTAAGAATTTGTATGTTTTCATTGCATTCAGGTTAACAACATCAGTGGCTATCTTCCTGGACGAATCGTCTTTTTCTTGGTATGTTGTACAGTAAGAAATGTGCTTCAATTATATCATCAGGTGTCAGCATTATTAACTCTAGTTATTTAGCCCTTTTTCTTTCCTCCTATTATTTATATCGGATGCAATAACATTTTTGTGTGAAGGAACTAGAGCTCTTTTTACGAATTGGAGCTTTAAAAAATTTAGAGGGGTTTCTTTCCTGTGTCTATCTTAGGGGTTCTTTTTTCTTCTTGATATGGCTTAAATCATGGTTAACATATCAAATCCTGGTGCGATTGTACTTGACAACATCAGGCAACTGCACTTTTGTCCGGTTTATGTTGCAAGACACGGAAGGAAGCTTCAGACCTGTTGACATGTGTTATTTTACATGTATCTTTTCTGAAGATTACTCATGTCACAAGTGCCTTTTTTGTGTAGGGACACATCTGAGCCTTTAATGATTTCTAAGCATTTGCCATTTGTTGTAGTGATCCTTGAATTAAATATTTATATTTACTTGTTTCAAATTATCATTTGCAGGTTAATACACATCTCACACCTCGCCCAATATTACTTACCAGGCATGGAGAAAGTCTTGATAATGTTAGGGGCAGAATTGGTGGTGACAGTGTATTAAGGTAGCCTTTTCTACTATTATGATTGCATTATATAATAGGTTGTCTCAATTTGCTTTCTAAATATTTGTTTTAGTCTTCTTTGACTAGAAAATTTTTTATCAGAATACGTATGTTAATCAATGTTTGTTTAAATTCCTGTCATGAGAAATATCTCGTATCTTTGATATTATTTTTCTGATTTCAATGTGCTTGTTTGTTCAACATAAGTTGTTCTTCAGTTTTAACTTACCAGGAAATTTCGTTTCCTTTTACAACAGTGACAATGGAGAAATTTATATGAAGAAACTTGCGAACTTTGTTGAGAAACGCCTGAAATCTGAAAGGGCTGCATCTGTAAGCTCTTCCATTTCTCATGGTCAATCCATAATTGTTTACATTTGTACCCAAGCAAGTTAATCATTTCTTTCAGAATTGGCAGCAAACTTAACTTGTTTCCTCCTTCCTTGTCCCCTTCCTTCTTCATTTTTGGAAGCCTGCTTATATGCTAGTAGTGGAGTTATCTGCCTATTGGCTGTTATTCCTTTTGCTTGAGATAGCGTCATTTGCTAAATTATTGTTCTAAATTCAAGAAAAGAAAATGTTTTCAAATTGGCGTAGATCAATTAAGTATATCTCAAAGTTCTACATTTTGGCATCATGATTCGAGTAACTTAAATTGTATAGATGTTATGGAATGCTGTTTGTTTTCATGTTATATATTTAGCAGTGTTGTCCTCAATATTTGAAAAAGGCAGGGATTACTTACACTTCTAGCTTTATGTGTACAGAAAATGTATAACCATTATTATTGAGCATGCATTATTTTTGTGATTTTGTTGTAATCTAGATATGGACCAGCACCCTGCAGAGAACAATTCTGACAGCAAGTCCAATTGTTGGATTTCCAAAGGTTAGTGTGAAACCAAAAGAAAGTAAATTAAGTCCCTTTTGTTCACACCCTAGCCTATTCTGGCAACTGAAATAAATATATATTGGTAGTTAACAGAGGTATAATTCTTCATACTTTTGTTAGATACAATGGCGTGCACTTGATGAGATTAACGCTGGAGTATGTGATGGAATGACTTATGAAGAAATAAAGAAGAACATGCCAGAGGAGTATGAGTAAGTCTTCTCTATCACCCTTCTGCTACATTTCTTTTCTCGTGGGTAGAGAAAATTGAACGCAGTATCTAGTGGTGTTAATAAGCTTTTCTTATCATTGGCCTTCTAAATTGGAGTTATGTTAAAGAACTTGTGTTGGATCCAAAAAGCATGTAATGACTTTTTTCCCTTCTCTTGATTGTGCTTTACTTTCATCTTTGCTGTATACTTGGATAATTATGTGTTATTTTTTTATAGATCTCGCAAGAAAGACAAGCTTAGATATCGGTATCCTCGTGGAGAATCTTACCTGGATGTTATTCAAAGGTACAGAGTTTCTCAACATACAGAACTTTGAATTGTTTGCAAAGAATATTTTACAGTCAGACTTGTGAGATGCAATTTACTTTCCACATTAATGCAGGCTTGAACCTGTAATTATTGAGCTTGAACGGCAAAGAGCACCAGTTGTAGTGATATCTCACCAGGTTATATTTAACCGCAAAAACTTGTGCTTTGTATAATTTCTGATGCTGCGATTATATGCATCGTGAATGATTTGTTTTTGATTTCATTTTTCAGGCCGTGTTGAGAGCATTGTATGCTTATTTTGCTGATAGGCCCCTCCAAGAAATCCCTCACATCGAGGTAACTAATAGACAAGTTGAAATTGGTGGGTCTTGGCTTATTTGTTCTTGCGGGTGACCTCGGTCTGTAGCTTCTCTTTCTATGCTTTCTGCGTGTGAGAGGCCTAGTCTTTAAAATGGAGAAAAATTATGATGCTTCCTCGTCTCCTTTTATGATGCATCAGCAGAACTTCATTTCCGATCCACTAATGGAAGAAAATTTTAAATGCGAGTTTTACAGAATCATGTCTTAGCCCCTCTACTATCATTTTTACCTTTGGGATAGAGTGCCCATGGTTAATATCAGTGAGGGGTAACCTTTTAAAGTTGTTTAGCAAGACATCTTTAGTCTTTACTTGATATTCCTATAATCGAATGAAAAAAAAAAAGCTAAAAGAACAGTATGATGAGTTACTAAAATTTTGTGTCCTGAGTTCTTACTTTTGTAATGTTCCAATTTGCAGGTGCCGCTTCATACTATCATAGAAATACAGATGGGAGTAACAGGCGTTCAAGAAAAAAGATATAAACTCATGGATTGAACACAACTTCAAGACACTTTTCTTTTTTTTCTGAGATATTGGATTTGTCCAAATATTAAGATGAAATTTTCATTCATTTTTATTGCAATTCTTTCTCAAAATATAACATTGGCAATAATCGAACTGTTGTAACAGTAGTTACTAATTAATTATGCAACTTCTGCTCTACCAATTTCAGGACTCATCCTCTGCATCAATCGGTTCGCTTCATGTATTCTTTCTTTGTGTAACATCGTCTCAACTTGAACCAATAAGGGGCCGGAGGCTTGTTTCCATAAAATGGTTTTTTATTTTTAATTTCGAGATTATTGTTGATATGAAAATTAATCCTAAAGCTGTGATATGTTTTGATCGATGCCCTGACTAAACTGGGTGGAAGGGAGGGGGGGGGATCAATTCTGTCATAGCCTTGGAGGAATGGTACACTGCCCACGGGATCGGGTCAAGAAGTCACGAGCTTACTCGCACTAAAGTTTGAAAACTTGCCCGAAACATGCAGCCGAAAAAGGTGGAAGCTGAGCTAGTGGATTGGAAGTTATGGAGTCAAAAAGGAAACTCTGTCTCGATGGATTCACATGGGACTTCTGATCCAAAATGAATAGACCCCTCGGCCCTCGCCCAGCCCTCACCTGTATTAGGTGACCCACCCAACTTTGCTTGCACTTCCCAATTAATCTAGCACAAAAGAATAAGACGCAAAAAGAAGTAGAATTGTAAAGAGAGAGTAAATTAAACTCAAGGTAACAGAAGTTTTCTCTTAGCCTTGGGGCTTGGGCATTGGGCATCGGGATCCCTAAAACTATCACATGAAGAATACGATAAGCGATTCCTCAGTCCAGCTGCCGTCGCCTTCACGAGTCCTTCATTTCAAACCTTTTTTCTCACCTATGCACGACTCTCATTTGCTCCTTGGATTATGGGATTCTCTTTTGACTTAAATACTCTACATTGTAATATATGATATGATTATCATATATTTATACATTACTTTAGAATAGAAATGAGAGAAAGAGAGAGAGCTGTTGTTGCTGACTAACACACGCAAATGTTTTAAGGGCAGGATTTCCATAATTTATTCTCTAAACCCAACAAACAACTTGACTTTCACGTAAACATTTCCTAATATATAGAAGATTCCATTGATTTCTTATTCTTTTTGTTCAGCCATTAATGACCATATTTATAACCCCTTTTCCATCTCTCTTCCATCACATTCACATCTCTTAAGTCCTATTTTTACTACTAAAAATTCAACTTTGCACAGTTGCTCTCATCCTGAAAATGTCAGTTCCGCTTGACTCAGCAGAGCAGACCACGAACCCTTTTTCTCATCTCCTCAACAGCATTTCCTCCTATGATGGCAATGTAATGCTAGCTGCGATCATATCTTTGCTTTTTGTAATCCTCTTTGTGCTGCTTCTCCATGTCTACGCCAAATGGTTCTTAGGTCATGCTCGCCAAAGAAGTCGATCTTCTTCCGTGTCTGTATCTCACGTCTTCCGCCCTGATCGGTTCCGCCATTTCCATGCTTTCACATTTGACGCTAACTTTCCGAGCTCCCCATCAAAGGGACTTGATTCCTCTGTCATTTCATCCATTCCATTGTTTGTTTACAAAATGGAAGAACTCAAGCATGGTTTAGAGTGTGTTATTTGTTTAAGCGCATTCGAGGATAATGATGTTGGGAGGAATTTACCCAAATGTGGGCATGGTTTTCATGTTGACTGCATTGATATGTGGCTGCAGTCTCACTCAAATTGCCCCATTTGCAGAGCTTCTCTGTTGAGTAATGATAAGGTTCCAGCTGCAAATTCGGCAGATTCTCAAGTGATTTCGTTGGAGAGTGCGGGAGAATTATTGAATGGCGAGGTGGGTGTGATTGATGGAAACTCTAGATTGGACATTCTTACTGCTTTATCCGATTCAGGTCATCGTCAAATTGCGGCTGCCAATGATGATAATCTTTCAGCATCCTCTTCTTCTTCGACTGTGTCATCTTCCCTTGGCTGCTCTTTGAAGAGAATGTTGAGCAGGAACAGATCAGAGCAAAAAGTTTGTCCCTCATCAAACGCCAATGAGCCTGAAGTTTGAGAAAGACAAAAAGAGTGGTTTACCTTGTTAATGTCTATAAACTCCATAACTTTTGAAGACGGCTTTGTATAGATTTCTTGGAAACTTGCTATCATCTTTCTCCGAGTTCTCATTGAGCCAGGTGATTTAAGAGTATATAATTTTAGCTCATTTCATTGATTGTAATCTTCGTTTTATTAGGCTTTAGTTGTTCCCTTGTTTAATTATAAGCTTGACTTATCAATTCCTGTCCTGGTGATGATGATCCAAATATAAAAGCAGCCCATGGCCTTCAATTCATCGCACAAATCACCTGACGATCTGACTCTGTAGAATTACCAAGAAACATTTTGGTTAAACCCTTGTAAAGATTAAATGGTGTAAAGAACTTAAGGATAGCAGTAAAAAAGACTCTAAAAACTTAAAAAGAAGTGATTGAGATGGAGCATGTAAAGGAGCACATTAATCCAGACTCAACAGTGGCTGCTTTTGTTTATCATAAAGCCAGTATAGTTCGGGACCAAAATATGGGTCCGAAAAGTCTATTATGATTGTCTGAATGCAATTGGGACATTGTGAGTTGAAGACAAAAGTCTTGGTTCACCCTTCCTTGTTTTCTGGTCAAAGTTGTTGCCCCTTTATCATTCAACAATCATGTGATATGGGAGAGAGAAATGGTCAAACAACTGCCACACATCTTTAGTCGAAAATTCGAATCCTTGTTTGGATTAGGCTCAGTCCCATTGAATTTACTTCGTTGTCGGTCAACTGCTGCTATCTCGTCCTTAGAGATGCTTGAACGTTGAAAATAATGAATTTTAACAAGAAACTCATCTTCTTTCCTTTGATTTTCATGAATGATTTAAAGATATCTAAAAATCCCAGATTGCAAAAATTTGTTACATTTTACTGACGGAGAATGCAGACAATGGAGATAGCTGCAGTTTGCAAGACGATTCAATTATTTGTTACATTTTCGCATCATTTCCATCTGCTTCAGAGTCTAATTTGTTGCAGCAGGCCACAGTTCCCCATCTGCGACTGAAGGACAAACATCAGCATCACAGTTAATTTTTTTGTTTTTCTGTTGCTTTTTGTTTTCTTTCTTGGTCAGAACAAGGGAAGTACCCACCTAGCCTTGAAACAAGAAAAAGTTAAAAAAAAAAAAAAGTTTAAAAACATTTTAAATCGACTGGGCTACGAATGATTCTGGCCCAAACACTAAATACTCAAGGAAAGCATGGGGTTCTTTTCTGATATTACACAAATGCTTCAGCTTTCAGCTTCCCTAATTGGATTTGCAGTTGGTTTCGGGAGGATGAAAAACCATCTCATCTATGACTATTACTTAATTTTATTCATTACAAAGTTGAGAATTCAGATGCTTGAGGTTAACCTCCTTCTCTATTATAAGAATAACCAGGTTTAAGTTAAGTTGAGCCCTTTGAGTTTTGACTTTAACCCTAAATATTTAGCAGATAATAAAGATGATACAATGCAGCAAATCTTCCATGAACTGCCGCAGAAAAAGGAAAGCCCAACTTGTAATCAAAGGGAGTAATCAATTAATAAACTGCAATTAGTTAATTAGTTAATTAATTAAATGTTTCATATCCTCTAAATGTCCATATAAAACTTAACGACGGTCTAATTATCAAGGTGCTTGATTTAAAAGCAATTCCTCAGAACTCAATAATTGGCATCTTATCGACTATATAAATATCAAAATTGATCATATAAGGTTAAGGAGGAGAGTTGAATTCTAAAATAGTTGCAGTCTTGGAGTTCAAATTAATTATAGCTATGGAATCTCAATCCAAGTAGGGTTTAATTAATTAAAGCTTAATTATTAAACCATACAGACAGTGGTTTACTATTGCATGCAATACACGAGAATTTTGCATCCGAGAATTTGGCTCAATGTTTTCCCTCTATTTTGAAGAGCAAAGTTCGAATCCCTCATCCTCTAAATATTAAAGTCGGCAAAAAAAAAATACACGAGAATTCTCAAGGATATCTGTAAAGAGACATTAGTGGTTGAAATCCCCGTAAATATCAGCCTTCCTTTAAGGGGGAAAAAGGAGATAATGAACAAAGTTGTTGAAAGGGTCTCAAAGCAAAACCAGGTGAAAAAAGACGTGTGTGATGAACATGCCAGCTTCAACAAATCAATTACTTGATCTTCCTTAACTACTCTCTTGTTTGCTTTCATGGACTGCGAATTAGATGTGATATCGAGTTCGTGGAGAAGTGATTGGACTTAAACAAGCTCTACGGAGAGGGCAGCTTGATTGAGAACCCAGCCACTTGTCAACACACTCAGAATGATATGCATGGTTACATTCTGGCAAGACCTTTAGCTTCTCTTCATCTGCAAAGCCGTCTAGACAGATAGAGCATTCAGTTTCTTCAATATAATCATGTTTGCCTTCGTTGTTTGTGACCAGAGAGCGGTGCAAAATGATTGGTAAACTATTAATGGTATGTGGATCAAGCCCAGGGGAAGGAGCTGGTGTTGCATTAGCAGCAGTTGAGAGAAGACGTAGGCCACAAATCCAACGAGCATAGAGGAAAAAAGTGGTGATCAAGATAACTAGGGAGAAAAAGATTAGTAAGAGAATAAAGCCTCGGCTGTATGAGTGGAAGCTACTGTGGTTCAGGCTGGTGAAGTCCCATTGAAGGAATTTGGAGCCTCCTGGTGAGGCCGTGATACCAAGAACTAGCTAATTTGGGGAGGATTCGATTTTCCTTGGATTGAAATATTAGAATTTAAGGTGTTGGAGTGGGCAGTTTGGGGGTTGAAATTTGGAGTATGAAATACCCATGCTGTAGTTTAATACCTCATGGTTGGTTGCTGTAAGCATTTCAGCTTGTGGGGGGGTGTGTGTGTGTGTGTGTGTGTATGATGTTTGCCATAAAATGGTTTGGTTGGCAGTTACCACAACTTCAGCTTGGATTCAGTTCCCACAAGGAGCAGGACTTGGTAATTGTCATAGTCATTGAATTATTGCCAACAGCCATGATCAGATTAAGGCACAATAATTGAAAGAGAAATCATGTACTTTTCATCGTAAAAAAAAACCGTACATCCTGTAATTTTGCTGCCAATTGGGCTAACTTGAGGGGCTATTGTGTTAGCACGTGAAGAATCGAAAATATGAGAAATTAATGAAAGCTTTAAGATGTATAGTAATGTCATTTTCTTTAAGGTTTTATTCACCTCTACCATTAATTAGGTATGCAAAAGGGTTACGTATAAACTTCGAGGATACAATGAAACTCTGTGATTGATGGGTTTTGCATTGATGACATCAATCCACTATGCACTAAGCAGTGTGTGACAAAACTATCAAAATTTTATTTGTAGTTTTCTTTCTATATAGATTTCTATCTATTTTTCTATCTATGTCTTCCAAATGAGATGGTTTTTATTTATTGGCAAAAAAGAATCATTTCATATAGACATAACTATTCCAAATACATGTCCATTTGGATAATCATACTACTTGATAAATAATCAAAAAATATAACTCTTAATTAAATAATTAAGAGACATTACTTTGAAGACATAACCTTTCATTATTTTGAAAATGTTTTAACAATCCCCCATCATTTTTAAAATAAACTAAATTTTGATGATTTTGAAAATTTATTGCATAAATGAAGATGTCTTATGATTGAACCTTCACTTTGTTAAACCATATTAAAGTTAATTGAAATTGCATGATAGACTATGCTTTAAATCAGCTATTCCATTTGGTTAACTGAACACATTTCACATAAAGATTTCAACACTAGTTAATGCATAATATCCGGGGACACTATTATAGCCATGTGTCTGTGTCGTCTTTTCATGAGTGCTATCAGAGCCAAGCCCTTGAGCTCCTAGAAGCGGCCTCACTTCACACTCACATAGGTAGATCCCATCGAGAGTGTTCCTGTAACTATAACACTCTAACATATTTATATTATGGGTCTATTAAGAGTATATTTACTTATCCTTCCCTTAACATTATGAGTACTTAGCACTTTACCTGGGATGATATATATATAATATTATAGTGCTAGCAGCCACATACTGATGATGTACTTTGTCTCATTGAACTCAAGATTTGATGTTGTATCAAGCGTTGAGTCGAGTTTCCATCATGGGTAACTTAATATCATGGGCTTGAATCCTTATTCCTAAATTACCAACATAGCTATGTTAATTTCTCATACTACATGGTAAACTTTTATAAACACTTGTATCTTGAAAGTTCACAAGATCAACACCCTCACCATGTACGCATATACATTCTTTGGCTAAAGAATGCTCTTTAATAATGTTTCACTTATCAAGAATATTTTTTATACCATATCAATTCTTTGCTTTATAGCATTCATAGTGATCACTTTATTTATTTTTAATAATTGTTACATATTTATCTATTTTATTTATTTCTTAGTTTCATTATCATCAAATGTGTAAACCATTTATCACATTATCCTTTTCAATTAAGTAATTTCTTATAATGAGGCCTCAAATCCCTTGGTGAAATAAGACAATATTATTGATATTTTTTCATAGCTTGTTGTCATAGTCAATACATGATTTTAAACTTGTTGTGTATATATACTCATAATACATGACTTTTTATCAACAACCATATACACACAAAGGTATTTCATATCTCGTTTTAGAACAATAGTCAATATTACTAAACCATTACCAGGCTTATCAAGTGACTATTATATGAATACACCCTTCATTAAGGACATTATTAGTCATTTTATTATTAATAACCAAAGCCTTGTCCTCCAATAAAATGGGATAATAGCTTTCTTCTTGCTATTTTAATATTTTCATTTTTAAGTCATAATTTTCCAAATAGCTCAACTTTTAATGAATATTTTCATTTATCCCTTAAACATGGTCACTTGTGATAATTATCAATATGGAAAGCATTAATCAATGGATGA
>JAQSVH010000006.1:2024407-2053307 GCA_029448705.1 Adansonia digitata | reverse complement strand
AATGGGTGGCTGTCAGTCATTTCTTGAGCTTTCCTTAAAATAATTGTACGTATATGTAAGTCCTGTATTTACTGCATCCGCAGGCATTGTATCTCAGTAATAATGGCCTAAAATCCCTCCCTTGTACGTTATTCAAGGAGTGTCTTCAGCTTGCAACACTTGATCTCCATAACACAGAAATCACAATGGATGTCCTTCGTCAGGTCTGCACTTCTCTTCCTATATTATTAGTTGAAGTGAACCTCATTTGCGGTTTAAGTCATTTGAGATTGCCTAACTAAGATCATCCTTTGAATGAATAGTTTGAAGGGTGGGAAGACTTTGATGAACGCCGGCGCTCGAAGCATCAGAAGCAGCTGGATTTTCGGGTTGTTAGCTCTGCTGCGTTTGATGAAGGTGCTGATAAAAATTAATTGGTTCTACTCTTTTATCATTCTGTAGCTTGCAGCAAACAACAGAAATGCAAACATTGCTTGTGTTTATGCTTTGAGTAATTCAAAACTATAGTTTCCTTTTAAAAATGGTGCCTAAATGTCATTTTCTTAAATGAATTACTTGTACTGTCAGTAATTAAGGTGGTGAAACGAATTAATTCAGGAAAAACAGATTCATTCTTGGCAATTGAAAGGCAACAGATAATAGCTAACGTACAAGCAATATATGGGTTTCTATTGGATGAATGGAGAAGATTAATACATGAATGACAAAGAGCAAGTAAAGACAAAGCGAAACCCCAAGCAATTAGGGGAGATTATCGGAAACCAAAGTTACGTTGAATTTGTTGTGAAAAATATCCATTTTTTGTGCTCATTGATATAACACCACGGTAAACGTTTTATCCTTAGCTCACAACCCCACGCAGCAGGGGGTGAGAGAAAACAAAAGCAACCTAGATGAAGTAGATAGAAACCTGAGGAATGTCAATATCATTGTCCTCGTCATCCTCACAAGCCACGACAACATCCAGGTGCTTCCTATTTGGAGGCAATTCTGCCTTTGCCACATCCCGAGCTAGGTCTACCACCTTCTTGTCCATTCGCTCCCTGTGCCGAGGGAACATACTATTGTACAGCAAGCAACTTCCGTAAGATATGCTGTAAGCATTCAAACCCTTATCCTTCAGCCACTGGATGAGTTCTCTCAAAGTTGGGTTGTCTCTCAGGATCCACCTGTCCCAAACAGTCCAGCTCATGCCATCGTGTTTGATGACTTTGGGTGGAACTGGCTCGGCCATGGAGAACAGAGGCAGGGCAAGGTTTGCAAAAGTGTTACGGTAGTCTTCCAGTTTGTGGCCACCATCCAGAGCCTTGTAAAGCTCCAGGCAGACAAGACCTGTGGCCATAGCTGTGGAGGTAGCAATTGCAGGGATGATTCTTCCAGCAATAAACTTGGCTTTGAGCTTGTCCACCTCAGGAATGCTGTAGTTCCTGGCCCTCATGTTTGCAAGCCCAGCTATTAGATCCATGTGGTAGTTTGTATCATCATCCTGCAAATTCAAGAGTCAATATCAACGCAATAATAATAATAATAATATGTTTGTCCAGTCTCCATTGGTTTCAATAAGTGGAAATCATATAATGAAGAAGACAAAGCCCAAAGGATATACTTGGTAAAAAAAAAATCAGAACAAGAAATAAGAAAAACCTTTTCAAACTGAATAGGTTTCATCTTGAACCCTTGAGGCAAATTTCCTGTGCAAAGCTCTAACTTGAAGATGAGTTCATTGATAACTGCTGCATCATCCACAGATGCAGTAGAGAGAGTAGTAGCCTTCTCATCTGTTACAATTTTTGCATCTTTCTTTGGCTGGAAATCTGGGACTGTCACTTTGTCAACAGCCTCTGCCAACATCTTCGGATGCTTAACCCAATCAGGAATATGAATGCCAAATGTTTCAGCTCGCAGAATAGAAGCAGCCATAACAAACTGCAGGTGACTTGGATCAGCTGCTGAGAATTGAAGAGGACGAGGGAATCGTTTTGGGGCAGACCAGAAGGGAGCCCCAGTACTGGTTGCAGCATCTTCAGGAAATGTATAAATCAGCTGCTTTACACGGTTCACAAAATAGTCTTCAAATCTGAGCACGAAGAAGGATAAAGTCAGAACCAAATGCAGCAAAAGCACTATATTCGATCATATACATAAATTAGATCAAAACATCACAAGAAGTACCTTAGACGAGCCCAAGTGATGCAATCCTGGAATGTCTCACACTTTTCTTTCTCAAGGCATTCAAGAATACGTTCCAAATTATCTCTTGCCTGAGCATCACCAGCATTTCTTTGTGCAGTCGCATATTCGACTGGGTTGGAAAGATAAGCATTCACTTCAGCAGGAGTCTTCTCAAGTAGACCCTCAAACTCAGAGCGAGCCCATGTCAAACAATGGTCAATATTGTGAGGAAATGAGTGCACAGTACACATGGGAGCTTGTTTCTCAGGTGGGTCCCTTGAAGCACCATAGTTTTCAGTTAGGTGAGGAATAACCATCTGTGTGTTGCATTTAGCACCTAGGGTTCCAGACTCAAGAAGTGGTTTCTGGAAATATAAGCACCTCTGATCGACATAAAGCCTAGCATTCACGTTATCCAATGCATTTATAACCACAGTTAAATTCTCCCAGAAGGTATCATCAAATACATTTTCAGTTTCAGGACCCACACGGTTTTGCAAAGCTTCAATATTTAAACAAGGATTTATTGATGCTGCAGCAGAAGCAGCAACCGTGGATTTGGCCTGCCCAATATTCCAATCCCGGAAGAGAAACTGCCTGCTGAGGTTGCTTTTCTCAATTACATCATCATCAGTAACAGTGACCTTTCCTTGTTTACCACATGAAACTCCCATCAGAGCAATATTTTTTAGGAACTCACAACCCAGAGCACCAGATCCCACGATAAACACTTTTGCATCCTGCAGTTTCTTTTGGAGTTTGGACCCAAACACTGAAATTTGTGCATCATAACGGCTATTTAATGGTCTGAAATCACTGGGGTCGATAGGCTCGGTAGGAAGCGACTCCACAGAGTCAAAATAAAAGAACTGTAGAATCAAATGATAGAAGATTAGTACAACACAACAAAAAACAAGTTGTCCAAGTTTCAATATACTCCAAAGAAAATTTCGTAAACTCTTGAAGACTCTGATATGGTAATAACAAAGAGGAGGAGGATGGGGAGGGTACATGGCAGCGATAAGATGCTTGAGCTACAATCCAAGGTTATTCTATCCCATTCTTTAGTATTAACAACTTTCTTTCCAGATTATCCAGATTAAATTTTTAATATGATAAATCTCCTCCTTTTCCTCTTCTATGCTCAAGGAGAATTGCTCAAAGCGCATACAATTCCAAAAATTCATGTGTAAGGGTGAGTGGGAGTAAATTCTAGCTTATGCATTCCTATTAAAAGCAATTTGCAAAAGGAATAATGAATACTGACCTGAAAGAGGGGATGAAACTTTCCAGAGCATGCCTTGACAACCTCTTGTCCCACAATTCCACCAAACATGGCAGCCATGGGATTCAGTACAGCCCTGGAACCAAAGGCAAAGTGTCGCAAAAGTTTCGGGTTGATATCTTCCACCTGTCCATCTCCCAAACTCTCATTAATGTTACCAGCAATCGCAATAAGCTTATGGGCATCTTCTTCTGAACCAGCAACTGGAAAGCGTCCCAAATCAGAGACAAATTTATCCAATGCTTGGAATGCTAAGTGCAACAGCGGTGGACGGTCAAACTTTGAGAAATCACTCAGCAGAAAATCACCAGGGTCTTTCAGAGCCTCTCTTAATGATTTAAAATTTAAGACCTTGGGCTGTTTCACTTGCGTAACAATACCACCTTTCAGATATGCACCAAAATTGGTGGTATCCTCCTCAAGAGTAAATGAATATGGCTTTGCACTCTTAATCTTCCTTGGTTTTCCATCATTTAGTTCTGTCATTCCATGAACTTCAGAGAAGACAACAACATCCCCATCTTGAAACTCAAGCCTTTCATCATCAACACATGATACAAGTGCTGGGTTGTCATTGCTAATAGATGCAATTATACCAGTGTGAGGATCCTCTCCATCAACATCAACTACAGTGAACTCAGGTCCAAAATCACAAAATATAGAACCAAAAAGACCTCTAACTTCAGCCTTGATGAAAGGGATAGGAGGCTGACGAGTATGACAATAATCATTAAACTCAACGGCTTTCTCAAAACTGATATCAGTAAATACAACAGCCTACACAACAGGGAAGAAGATGAGTTATGTGATGGAATATGCACAGAACGTAAAAATCATCAAAATGCAATATAGAGCAAGATTTAGATCAAATTGCAAATAGTTTTCTAACGTAAACACGATTCCCAAAGTCTCCTTCACATCCCATCTTTTCCCAGTTAAAAAAAGCTTAACTTAGTCTTATTCCTAACTGAGTCAGATATAAATAAAGGAATTCAACATGATGATAATCAACATTGCATGGATACAGTACAGTACCAGTACCCAGAATGGAAACGGTAGCTGTATGGATACGGGTACAGGATACAGCATTTTTTTTTAAATCTAGTGTACGAGTACGTTAATATTATAAAAGATACTATATATATGTGTGTGTGTGTGTGTGTGTGTGTGTATATATATATCAGAAACTGAAATTTTACATAACAAAACAACACACAAATTTCAACATAACATAAAACACACAAAAAACTTATATTGTTCAACATGACTCTTGTTATTAAACACATTCGGGGGCCGGGGGCTATCAGAAAGTGAGGAGTGATATTGGCTCTCATCTGAAGAGTGGCTCCTTGTTAATCTATGCAGCGACAGTTTAGTTGATGCTCTTCCCCATGTAGGATTGGTGTAGTTCAAAGTGCAAATTTTGAAGGAAGCCAATAATGAAAAGAAGAAGCGAAATATGATTTAGGGCATGAAAATGCTAAGGTTTTCAATGTTAAATTTGGCCAAATCATACCCAAGCTGTACCCAGTGTGTACCGGTATCCAGTACATATCCAGTACGGGCATTACAGGTTTTGGGGCATACCCATGCCTCAGAGATGATAATCAATCTTCAACATGACTTCTCTAGGTTTCTTATAAAACAAAATGGAGCAATTCCAAATTCGCTTAACCTTTAATACTTCAAATATAGCAAGGTAAGCAAATTATAAATCAGGAGAGATCCAAAGACAAGGAAATACCTGGAAGTCAGAAAGTTGTTCCTTTGTTAATTTTGTTGTTAAGGTGGAAATGATCACTGCATTGTTAAGCTCTTGTAACTTCTGAACAGAAGCAAGAGCCCTGTTTTTACCAATATCACTCTCCAAGAACACAAAGTTACTGGACAAATCCCACAACTCCACCACCCCTTCATCATGCAAGGTCACAGACTTCACACCAGCAAGAATGAGATTTTTTGCTGCACAAGCAGAACAAATATAAGTATCAGTAAGAATATCAATTCTGATACTTCACTAAAAAGTTACCAAACATATCTAGGACATCAACAGCCAATCTGTCACCAATTATGGCACAGCATCAATCTATAACCACTGTTTATACATCATACAAGACAAATGAAAAAGAGTTCCAAACCTAGGGGATTGACATCATGCATTTCATAACAATCATAGATTTATTAGCTATGGCATTTTTTTTTTTTGTGAAAACCCGATGTCCGGAAGCCCACTAGACCCCAACTAATCCAGTTCAATCCATTCATAATTTTAAGCTCATAATTTTCAACATAAGCAGATGGATTTCCGTCAACCTTTCATCAGCCCGTTCACTGACCACACAACGATCGCTCAGCAACTCAAATAACAATCTTTGCACAAGAAAATTCAGACAGAGAAACGACGCATCAAATGAATCATCATAACATAACTAAAATTTCAAGATCCAAAATATCGATTGCTTAAAATCTAATCAACTTTTGCATCTCGTGATTCCGAACAACCATAGGATGAAACTACAACTGGATCTATCTCGATACAAAAAGAAAAGCAATTATGATTGTGTCTAAGATATGATACAAATCAATTAACAAATTACAGAAAAAGATAAAAAGAACATTAAGTGTCGAAAATTCATACCAATCTCAGCTCCAAGACCCTGCATCCCGGAAATAAGAATATTCGATGCGAAAAGCCGCCTCATAGTCTCACGGCCATAGACGGCTAGCTGCCGACTGTGGAGATCCTCGTCGATTTCAGTGTGATTGGCATCGCCAAGAGCCATGATCGACCGTGAAGATTCAACTACCCTACAGTTACTCCGATCGCTGTTGCCTCCTAATATTGCACTGTTATCACCGTTCTTAGCCGTTGATTCGTTAGCAGCGGCGGCGGCGATGATGCTGCTATCAAGGCGTTGCTTCTTGAAGGATGATGCGGCTGCTCCGTTTTTGGTGGTGCTGGTGGTGGTGGAGGTTTCGGGGTCAGCTTCTATAACCACTACTTCATCAGCAGCGGTTCTCTTTCTAGGAAGCATATAGGGTCGTAAACTACCGAAAATGCCACAAAAACCCATAGAAATTACGGTGAGTGCCACAATACAATATAAAATTAATAAGCAGTTATGGTGGATGAGAGGAAGAAAGTTTTGGTAGAAATATCCGACAAAGACCGGAACAGAAACTATAAAGACCAAACCAAAACCTAACTTAAGCATTGATTCTAAGGCAAAAAAGAGAAGCAAAGAAAGCGCACCGATTAAGACAAATAGCAACAGAAGAATAGAATCTTTAGAGTTAGGGAAGGAAGATAATTTTAAATATATTGTTATGAAATCATTCTGTTTTTCTTTTTTCTACTAGATTATTATCCAAAGAAAATTATCAGGAGAACAGAAGAAATGAGTGTATCAGGACCGCACTTACCCAGAAGGTAAGAGGACAGAGAATCGGCCTAATTTTATTGGAGTTGGATGTGTGGGGACCGAGTCGTGGAAATGACCCTTTTTAATGCGTTGAAATGAAAATCCTGGTCGAAGTTTAAAAATTACTGCTTCCTCGCTACTAAACGTTTCCTTGGTGAAACAATGGCGATTGGCAAACAAGGTTCACCTCATGCCTTACGCCAATAAGATCACCCAAAAAAAAAAAAAAAAAACCTTGGCCTCTAAGAATGGAAGAGTTTCCAATATTTTGTGTCATGATCATGATACTCTTCATGTTTGTCATAGACACTCATTGCAATTCCCGTTTCTCTAGACATTTTGCAAAATGAAAATGGTTGATTAGCATAATTTTGGTCATTTCTTCACCAAAATCATCCCTGACGAAATTAATCCTCGAGAAATTTTGCATCATTAAGTTACTAAAATAAGAGATAACTAGCGATCCAGATACGGCACAGTCAAGTTACCAAATGCGAAGTAACAATATAAAAGAACTTGCATGCATGCATGCATGAATGGTCAAAGAATATAAAATGTAAAAGATTATATCATATTCTGCAACCAAAGTACTTCAATTTCATATGAAATGTTCAATCGTCTTGCAAAATGTAATCCATTGTGTATATGCTCATTGCTATAACACCAAAATAGAAGCAGCCTATTCTGAGAATCTTCTCAATAAAATCACATCCTCGGTAGTTTGGCGGATCAAACAAAATGACTCAGCCGTAGTAGATGGATATCTGAGGAATGTCAATGTCATTGTCTTCATCATCCTCGCATGCCACCACCACATCCAAGTGGGATCGATATGGAGGCAATTCTGCCTTGGCAATTTCCCTAGCCACATCGACTACTTTCTTATCCAATCGCTCTTTGTGTCTTGGAAACATGCTGTTGAATAGTAGGCAACTTCCGTATGATATGCTGTAAGCATTCAATCCCTTATCTTTGAGCCACTGGATGAGTTCCCTCAGCGTGGGATTATCTCTCAACATCCACCTGTCCCATACAGTCCAGCTCATGTCACGGTGCTTTATGACCTTGGGCGGGACTGGCTCAGCCATGGAGAACAAAGGCAGTGCTAAGTTTGCAAATGTATTCCGATAGTCCTCCACTTTATGTGCTCCATCTAGAACCTTGTAGAGTTCAAGGCAGACGAGGCCTGTAGCCATAGCAGTGGAAGTGGCAATTGCTGGTATGATTCTTCCAGCAATAAACTTGGCTTTAAGCTTATCCACCTCAGGAATGCTATAGTTCCTTGCCCTCATGTTCGCAAGCCCAGCAATAAGATCCATGTGATAGTTTGTATCATCATCCTACAATTCATGGAATTACATTAGCACCAATCACAGGTTGATTAAAGGCTAACACTGCCATAAAAATAACTTATTCTTAATGTGGTAAAGGGGCAATTAGTCATTAAAAGAACGTCATACTCCAAAGAAAATAAAACCTCAAAGTTAGTTTCCTGCTAATTAGTCATATACCAAAATTTTCAGCCTATCACAACCAGATAAGAAGTACAAAGACAGACAATACTAACTGTCTATCATAACAGCTACAAAATGTTTCTAGAGCTAGGATCCATATATAATCCAGAACAAGTTTTAAGTCCAAAAGGATGAGATTAAAAGATATAATAACAGAGAAGAAGCAAGCAAACCTTTTCAAATTGAATTGGTTTCATCCTGAATCCTGATGGCAGGTTGTTCCTGCAAAGCTCTAACTTGAAGAGTAATTCATTAATAACGGCTGCATCATCCACGGAGGCAGTGGAAAGACTAGTAGCCTTCTCATCTGTCTCAATTTTCACACCTTCCTTTGGCTGAAAATCAGGGACTATTACTTTCTCAACAGCCTCAGCCAACATCTTGGGATTCTTGACCCAGTCAGGGACTGGGATACCAAAAGTTTCAGCCCTAAGAATAGATGCTGCCATAATAAAGTGGAGATGGCTAGGATCAGCAGCTGAAAACTGAAGTGGATGTGGGAATCGTTTTGGAGCAGACCAGAAGGGAGCCCCAGTACTGGTTGCAGCATCTTCAGGAAATGTAAATATTAACTGCTTCACCCGGTTAACAAAATAGTCTTCAAATCTATGTACAGAAGTAGCATAAAGTAATTATCAAAAATAATAATAATAATAACAACAATTAGAAACTAAAGCAAACAAAGCATTTTTTTTTGGCCATCTAGAGCAATACCTTAGACGAGCCCAGGCGATGCAATCCTGGAATGTCTCACATTTTTCCCGGTCAAGGCACTCAAGGATGCGTTCTAAGTTATCCTTCGCCTGAGCATCAGCAGCATTTCTTGTTGAAGTGGCATATTCAACCGGGTTTGACAGATAGGCATTCACTTCGGCAGGAGTTTTCTCAAGCAAGCCCTCAAACTCAGATCGAGCCCATGTCAAGCAGTGGTCAATATTGTGCGGAAATGAGTGCACAGTGCACATGGGTGCTTGTTTCTCAGGTGGGTCCCTCGAGGCACCATAGTTCTCAGTTAGATGAGGAATCACCATCTGGGTGTTGCATTTAGCTCCTAGAGTCCCTGATTCAAGAAGTGGCTTCTGGAAATATAAGCACCTCTGATCGACATAGAGCCTAGCATTGACATTATCTAATGCATTAATGACCACTGTTAGTTTCTCCCAGAAGGTGTCATTAAACACACCCTCAGTTTCAGGACCCACACGGTTTTGCAAAGCTTCAATTTTAAGCTGAGGATTTATGGATACAGCAGCAGAAGCAGCAACAGTTGATTTAGCCTGCCCGATGTTCCAATCACGGAACAAAAACTGCCTGCTGAGGTTGCTCTTCTCAATTACATCATCATCAGTGATTGTTAGCTTGCCCTGACTGCCACATGAAACACCCATTAATGCTACATTTTTCAGGAATTCACAGCCTAGCGCACCAGATCCAACCATAAACACATTCGCATCCTCCAGCTTCTTCTGAAGTTTGGAGCCAAACACCGATATTTGTGCATCATAACGGCTATTTAATGGTTTAAAATCACGAGGGTCCAGGGGTTCAGCAGGAAGAGACTCCACTGAGTCAAAATAGAAGAACTGTTGAAAACAAAGTGATCTATGGTTAATTTTCCACTACAAGTGGAGCCGAAAACAATCAGTACTAGATAAAGGCTGTGAAAAATATCAAAATTAAATAAGTTAAACAAAACTGCCCAGATTAAACGCCTGCAGAAGGTAAATGAGCAGAAAAAGTGCCAACACACCGTCTACTTAACAAAGCCTCCAATTCTTACAAAATCAAAACTGCCTAGCCTAACAGATTAATATTAAGAGGTGCTTAAACATCAAATTAGACTTTAAGTCCTAATAGCATAAGCATGAAGGTTTAACATTATAAGTGTGAGCATCCATACATGCATGCGTATATCACATATGCACACAACAATGAGCAAAACATACGAGAGAATAATTTCTGCCAACCTGAAAAAGAGGATGAAATTTTCCAGAACATGCTTTGACAACCTCTTGTCCCACAATTCCTCCAAACATAGCAGCCATGGGATTCAGTACTGCCTTGGCACCAAAGGCAAAGTGCCGCAGAAGTTTGGGGTTAATATCTTCCACTTTTCCCTCTCCAAGGCACTCATTGATGTTAGCGGCAATGGCTTCAAGGTTCTGAGCATCCTCTTCTGATCCAGCAATAGGAAAGCGGCCAAAATCAGAAATAAACTTATCTAGAGCTTGGAATGCTATGTGCAGGAGTGGCGCCCGGTCAACCTTTGCAAAATCACTTAGAAGGAAATCACCAGGATCTTTAAGAGCTTCTCTCAAAGGCTTGAAGTTCAACGCTTTGGGCTGTTTCACCTGTGTGACAATGCCACCTTTCACATACGTACCAAAATTTGTGGTGTCCTCCTCAAGAGTAAATGAGTATGGTCTCGCACTTTTAATCTTCCTTGGCTTTCCATCATTAAGTTCTGTCATTCCCTGAACTTCAGAAAACACAACAAGATCCCCATCCTGAAATTCAAGCCTTTCATCATCTACACATGATACTAGGGCAGGGTTGTCATTGCTGATGGATGCAATTATACCCGTGTGTGGTTCCTCTCCATCAACATCAAAAACAGTAAACTCAGGACCAAAGTCACAAAAGACAGTACCAAAAAGGCCTCTTACATCAGACTTGATGAAGGCAATGGGAGGCTGATGATTATGGCAGTAGTCGTTAAACTCAAGAGCTTTCTCAAGACTTGTATCAGTGAATACAACAGCCTGAATTGATCAGAAAATAACCAACTGAATAAAATGTGACATAAGCAAAATACATAATAAAAGAAAGAACACAAAGGGAGCGATTAAGATTCAAGCCTAGACTTTAGTAGATAAATTGTGTTCTTCCCAGTATCCAAATTCCAATATCTGGTCTACAAGCAAATATAGTAGAACAATTTGCTAGTAAATTACATTTTTATCCACAATACTAGGATTCAATGGTAAAAGGAAAAATCACATAAATACTAAACTTAGACAAAGAATTAGATCAATCAATGCGAGACTTAAGTGAAGCAAGTACCTGGAAATCAGAAAGTTGTTCTTTGGTCAACTTTGTTGTTAAGGTGGAAATGACAACAGCATTGTTTAGCTCCTGCAACTTCTGCAGAGAAGCTAGTGCCCTGTTCTTACCAACATCATTTTCAGAGAAAACAAAATTACTGGACAAATCCCACATCTCCACCACTCCTTCATCATGCAAGGTCACAGACTTGACACCAGCAAGAATGAGATTCTTTGCTGCAGAAAGCAAAAATGACAGTGAAACAAGCAAAAAATTGGCAGTCATAATCTAAACACCGCATGCATAAAACTTAAATCAAATTAGGGGTTATCATACTGTACTCCTGCAGTGGAGTTTATAAACCCACTTTTCTGGTAATAAACTCCACAGCCAGTGTATAAGACAATAATCCATAACAATTAAACAATTGTTTACAAAACAACAAAAAGGCACATTTTAAACTGAATACTCAGATATTAAAGATTTTACTCTAAGATCTTAGAATGCAAACAAGAAAACAAAGCACAACGCTGCATTACTGCAATTATAACCACAAAGTCAAAGTCATCATGCAGCAACAAAGCACATTGTTAAAAGAACGCCAAAAAAGAAAACATCGACACACCAAAGCCAATTAATGTTTCAAAAGATCAAAAGAATTCTTATAAAAGCACAAGAAAAAACAACAAAATTAAATAAAGTAGAAAATCAATACCAATTTCAGCACCGAGCCCCTGCATCCCAGACACGAGGATATTAGAGGCAAAAAGGCGCCGCATTGTCTCACGGCCATACACAGCAAGCTGCCGGCTGTGTAGATCCTCATCTATATCGTTGTGAGCGTCACCCAGAGCCATGATCGGTGGCTCGACTGCGCTACTGCTACTGTGGTTACTGCTATTGTTCCCTATGGTCATGGTGTTGTTATTTGCCGTCGAATCGGTGGCGGCAGTGGCACAGATGCGATGCTTCTTGATCGGCGATGTGACAGCGACGTCCTTTATGATGCTGTTGTTATTGTTGTTTTCACTCTCTCCCTCTACAACCTCTCCTTCACCTGCTCTCTTTCTAGGAAGCATATAGTGCAGAAACTGCCGAAAATGTCAGAAAACCCCAGAAAAATTACCGTCAATACCACAAATGTACACAGTTTTATCATCATCCATCTCAAACATTTCATTTCAACCAAAACCCCGACAAAGATCCATAAACCCTAACATGATTATTCTTTTATTCTTATTTAAGCAATTAGAAGAAATAAAACTTTTGAAAAAAAAAAAAAACGTACCGATTAGGACTCTGATTAAGAAGAGAAAAGAATCTGAGTGAAAGGACGCGAGAGATTTAAGCGATGAAAATTCCTTTCAGTATGTTTATGGTTCAAGTTTTGTGAGGAACGAGAATAGGAAGCTTGAGGGTTGATATAAGGAGAATGAGGGAAGGGCATTTATGGATTTGCACAAAAAGTGTTTTTTTTCTCGCGTAGGGTTTTGGCTCTGGCCAAGCAACCATCTCTCTCTCCCTCTCTCTCCACCTTTTGAGAGAGAAGAGAGCAGGTTAATTAATAAGTTTACTCAGGTGAAATTCCGTGGGGCCGCCTAAGGAAACCAACGGTAACTGATCCAATCACGGATAAAAATGGAGTTTCATGACCAACGCCAACTGCAATAATTTTGCATCATCTTGCATGTGTATGTGATGCTAACTCTTTTCACACCCTTTTTTTTTATTATTATGGTTATTTTCAATAATACAGTAAAAAGTTTAAGAAAATTTTCCATTTTACCGTTGACTATCTTATTATCTTACTCCTGAAAAATTACGTTGTTAGAACTAATCAAACTTGTTTTATGAAAAAGAAAAATAATTAAGAATATTTCATTGTTGGTTACGTGAGGATTCTACTATGTCACATCATTTGAGCCCAAGACACCTCAATTTAGTCATATGCAAGTTTCCCTATCTTGAAAGCATTCAAGTAATCCAACGAGTGCATTACACCTCTCATGGATGCTTTTGATTTTTTAGTTGCTCGTAACAATAATTTTGATCTTCCGCTTTTAATAATGGAAATCAGAAAGGAACCTTATTCTGTCCTTGTGTAAACTTTTTTCTTCGTGGCGATGTTCAAGTTGGAGAATCATTGTAGAAATGTTTCATTTAAATGTGTGCGGCAGAGGATTATCGTCGTGAAGTTTCAGACTGCACTAAATTCAATGATAAAAACAATGATCGATTGCGATATAAGCCCAAAATTAAAGAAAAGGAAGAAAAATTGAGAGGATAAAACGTATATTCAAGAAAGTATCATACTCCAATAAACTCGAAACAAATAAGGTTTGGAATTGATGTCTATTATTTTAGCTGAGCTACAGCTAATCTTTTTCAGAGACACGAGAACATGGGTAGATTGCGGTCTTACATCACAACTAAACCATGTAATCCACAGGACAGACCAATAAAAGAGATAGAAAGGGCAAGAAAAGAAAAACAGCTCTTGTAAAAGTAGTTTTAAGTGCTTCTTTATTCATTTTAACATATAATATAATAGTTTAGGCCTTACTGACTTTGTATAATATCATTAATTATTTTCGACATAATGACTGTTTAGAAAATTGAACCTCCTAATGTTAAATAACAAATCTTACAATAATATAAACTAAAAGATAATATATATATATATAAAATTTATCAAAATATGTTTGATTAAATCACGATTATGAATGCTTTATTTTAAATACGTGATTGAAAGAGATTTTTATCGATATTTAATCGTCATTTTCTCTAAACCCATAAGATCTCAATGTTATTTAAATCATCAACGCAATAGAAATTCGTTTTCATCAGGATCCAAACGAAGCATAAAACCACCTTATTAGGATCTTCAAGTGAGTAAATGTAAGACTGGAAACGTTGAGAGTCAAATTTCAAATTTTAATTAAAAACCGGGAAATTTTGTTATTATGAAATTTTCAAGGGGGCAACTTAATTTCACAAAAACTTTCTTATTCGACTTTCGGGGCCTCGGGTTGCTAAAAATACCCAGATCTCTCCATTTCACTCTCCTTCTCCTGTTACCTTTGTATTTCTATCTCAATGTCCGTTACTTAAATTCAAACTGAGATTTGAAACTCCCTTTTGATTCAAACGTCGTTTTTTATTTTCTGGACGATTGATTTTAGATGAATTTTCCGTAGCCATTGCCAATTCGCCTTCGAAATCAAAATTTGAAGTGATTTACCAAGTTGAAAGACGCGGGATCTTTCATGGCATCTACAAGCAAATCCAATTTAACGGAAGAAGATGAAGAAACGGAAGTACATTATTCATAGTTTCACCTTTGCTTTTCCTGCCAGATAATTAGAAAGCAATTTGAACTTCTTTTGATTTTTTTTTTTTTGGGGTTGATAAAGTAAAGTCTATTGGATATTGGTGCAGGTTGAACACTTCGATGATTTCACTCTGGCTTCTTCATGGGAAAGGTGTTTAATAATATAACATTTTCAACACTTCATTTTCCACATTTATTTTTCTTCCCCCTCCACTTTTAAAATATGATATTCGCTGATTTTCGAATTTTTTAGGTTCATATCTGAAATAGAGGCTACCTGTCGGCAGTGGTTAGCTGATGGTCCAAAGAATTTGCTGGTACGCCTGCTTTGATTTCAGAATCTTGTTTTATTCAAAATGTTTACAATTTGTGCTATTTAGATTTTAGAGATAAGAATAAGGAGTGCAGGTTCAGATTCTATTTCCTAGCCCATGATCACATTAAATAACAGCAGATTTCATCTTTAATTTTGTTGTAGGAAAAGGGAGCAGTTCATTTGGATTCTTATAATAACATATATAAGGTCAAATCCGACTTGAAAAATGATGGGAAAATCTATTCCATGGAGTACTATTTTGAAATCAGCAATAATGGTACTTTTGGGAAAAAAATTTACCCCTTAATCATTTACCTAGCTTGGTTTGAGCTTCTGTTTCTTTTATGTTTTGGTTGGCACAGGCAAAATTGCTGATTGGAATTGCAATTTGCATGATTTGCAGCTTTGCTTTGGAGTAAAAGAATTCTTGGTATGCTCGCATCTTGTGCTCTCCCTTCCTTTCCTTTTAAAGTCCTCTTGATAATAATATATTGCAGATTTATGTAATGCTTTCGTTACCTCTGCACCTAACACGTGCCACCAACAGGTGATTTTGCCTCAAAGTGCCAGTGGAGTGGTACTTGATGCGCCAGAGGCGAGCAAGCTTCTAAGTGGAGTTTCAATTGCTTTGTCAAATTGTTCAAGGTTTGGTTTCTGACTGTAAAACGTTACCATGAAATACTTTTGAAGCATTGTAGCACGTAAGCCTCTTTGATTTTCTAGTTTTTATAATAGCAACACGTGGTGTAATTAACTGTTAAAGATTCTTTTAATACTTTGGCCTATTTGTTTCCCCATAAATGTTGTCAGAAATAGTTATTTAATGTTACCTTATGTTAGTTTTGCAATTCATATTTGTGCCCTAGGTGTATCGGTTGCATTAAATTTTAACTTTGAATCTGAAATCTTTGTATCATTTTGGTGCTGCAGTTTGTGGCCAGCATTTGTTCCAGTCCACGACCCTTCAAGAAAAGCATTTATTGGAATCCAAAATATGGGAACAGTTTTCACAAGAAGGTTTGAGGCTGATCGCATTGGTAGCCAGGTTCCCATAAAGTTCATGCATCTGGAAGGGTTGTACGAGTTGTTTGTTTCTAAGTTTGTAAGTTCACTTATTTTTTATTGAAAACCTGCATGCTGTTCCATGCTCACAAACTATAGGGGTTTATTTTTTTAATATCTAACATAGGTATGTTATTACTTAACAGTAAGATGATATCAGATATTCTTAACTAGCAATTTGCTTTTTTTCATATTACTTATCTCAATTGATAAAGCTGAAATTTAGTTGACTGTTGATATGATTGTGATGCTCAAATTATACTTTCCCCTTGTTTGTGCATGGGTGTTACATCAGATTTGTATTGTTTTGCCTTCACATTGACATTATGCCTTTATATTTATGAGGTAATACTATTCTTTTAATCTATTCTTGAAGGCTTACTCCGCATCAGACCATTCAGTGCATCTTTTCAAAGTTCATCTTATAATGAAACTCACCTATCGAACGCTTCCTAATGACGAGGATGGTGACGATGATATCCAAGAAGCTGATGCTGAAAATGCAGAATCTGAAACAAGTCTAGGTGGTGATAATCGCAATAGGAAGCATTGGGATGATGATTGCCCTTGGAATGAGTGGTATTCTGCTGAGGATCCAGTAAAGGGTAAGCTTATGTTTGCGATATTTTTCTTTATGTCTTGCAATGTTTCTGAGCTGGTGCAAGCTCTGAGGATCTGCCTTTTCTTTATGCGTTGCTTGCAGACACTTGTTTGATGGATTTGGTGCATGCAGGATTTGATTTAGTGACCACTTGGTCAGAAAAGGTGGTCGAAAGCTCCTTGGAAATGGCTGAAATGGAAAATGCTTCACCCCATGAAGCTGAGAAGTGGATTCTAGCTCCAAATTTGTCCCCAAATCTGTAAGGAGTTTATGTGATGGATTTACTTTTATTCTGAAATATTAATATTGATCCTTCTGCAAATTTGACTGCTTTAGGGTGTTTATGGTCCCTTTGTTTCATTAGTTTCTTAATATCTTTTCATGTGATACATCTGATTGTACTGATTTTTATATGAAGTGATAGTTCTAAAGGAGACAGAATTGGATTCGCTTCTCAGTTGCTGCTTTTGGTCACTGCACTAGATATGTCATTTGAAGCTCCATTTATGGAGGATTTTGTGTCAGGTGTCAATGGCTTTATCTGCATCTTGGCATATGTACTATGACACAGGCTGTTGAAGTTATCTGGAAATTTTATTTTAAAATTTATAAAATATTTCTATTTCATGCATTTATTTCTTGCAGTTGAAAATCCTGGTTCGGACAATTTAAAGTCCTCGATGGTTATACCGCCACCGACGGTCCTTGACCGTGTGCTTAAAGATCTCTTCCATGATGGTACTTTCTTCCATTGTACTAAGCACTTTGATGTGGTATACCTCTAAAAATATGTTTAAAGCTTTATATCTTTCTCTCTTTCTCGGTGCTTATTTAAAGTCTTTGATGTTTACTGCCTGGCTTAACTGCGTAAGTTACCATCTCCATCTTAGTATCTTTTACTAGAAATAAACAAATGCTCTTTTTGGCTCAAGAAAGAAAATTCTCTCATTGGTCATGAGAGGTGAAGATGAGTGATTGAGACTCTGTTAGATATGGTTGGTTTTGCTTATGTGCTCAAGTAGTTTTTTATTCAGTGGATTTTTCATTGAGTTATAGGCCCTCCTTACTATCAACTTTACATCTTGCTATGAGTATTAATTTTCTGTCTTGACATATGACTTATTAAGGGAGAACTTGTTTAGTGATCTCTTGTTTCTTTCTAATTTCACATTAACAGGTCTCCAGTTACCAGATTTTCTTAAAGACGTACATAAGAGTTCTCGAGCTATTAAAGGCGCACCTATTGATTCTCTTTTCGCGCAGTTTTGTTTACACTCATTATGGTTTGGCAGTTGTAACATACGTGGTATGTATGAAAGTCATGTATGATAAGCTGTCTCAACAGTAATTATCTGAACATTTTTGTATCCTAAACATTGGTTATTGTTCTTGTTTATTTAGCCATTGCTGTGCTCTGGATAGAGTTTGTTCGAGAAATTCGTTGGTGTTGGGAGGAGTCACAGCCATTGCCTAAAATTCCAGCCAATGGTTCAATTGACCTAGAAACTTGTTTAATCAACCAGAAGCTACAAATGGTAATAATCTAATGATCATTGTTGGACAGCTTTTGAATATGCTTCAAGTGAAGTCAGATAATACTGGTGGAAATCTAGGACTTTCAGGGGAACTGGCCTTCCCTATATATGTGTCAAGCTTTTATCATTGACTTCTCTTTCTGGCCGGATGAAGCTTATTAATTGTTGTCTCCCTTCTGTTTTAATTCATTTCTCGTACATTCTTTTATACTGTTCATTTTAAGACTTATATCATACTCTATTATCTTGTGCCCTTAATTGAATTTATTAAAATTGCAGGGGAAAATGAGTAAAAATTAGCTGTATTTGCCATGCAATTATTTCATGAACCCTTAGCAAATTTCTGAATTATCTTTGCTGCTCCAACTTATCTACTAGCTTGCCAGTTCAAATCCCTTGAGCCCAAACATGTTCTGTGTAAAATGGTTTCTTAATCGTGAGAGCCTTCGGTTACATTTAGTGGGAGCAAACTGTAATGTTATATTTGGAGCTATAGGCAGTCTTACTAAGAAGCACGGACACGGACACACAATTTGGGTATGACACAACATAGACATGGCGACACGGGAATTTTTAGGAAATTAGAACACGGGAATGGCATGACACAAGAATAATTTTTTTTTTTTAATAATAATATACCCAATATAAAATTGATACTTTTCAATCAAATATTAACATGCAAATAGCCTTTCAATTTTTTTTAAAATTAGTTTTGAATTTAAGAACTTAAACCTTAAAGAACCCATTAGGACCAAATAGCTCAAGGTCAAAGGCCAGAAGGCCCCAAATCAAATCACATTCTACATAATTCATCTAGAGAATTATCTTCGTACTTTTATCATTTGGTACCCATTTGTCTTCTTTCTCTCTCGTTCTCAGTCCATATAACATATTTGCATTGATACTTTGCTTTACACTGCCTCTGTTTCTAGCATGTAACTCTCTGTTCTTGTTCTCTCTCTCTCTCTCTCTCTCTCTCTCTCTCTCTCTCTCTCTATATGTGTGTGTGTGTGTTCTTCTTTTCCTTTATGGATTTCAAGCATTTGACTTCCTTAAAATGTAGGCTTTTGCGCATTGTTGAGACCATATCGGAGAAAAAAATGCAAAAAAAAAAAAAAAACCTACATTTTTTTATTGCATTACGTTGTGAAGAACTCGTATATTCCTTTTCTACCTCTAGTTTTTTTTATTCTAATAGGGACTTGTTTCTGAAGCAACTTATCTCATTTATGTAATTAGTTGTTTTTTTTAATATTTTCACTGTTTCTTTTTCCTTAAAGCAATATGATGGCCAATTAATTATTTAACTTTACTCTTTTGCTGGTCAGCTTGCAATATGCATTGAGAAGAAGCGTGAACTAAATGAAGAATTCAAAGACCGTATTGGAAGTAATGATGATGCGTTTGCACACGTGGAGGTAATCACCACCTTTTGTTTGTCTTTTTCCTTCACCGTTTCCAGTGCTTTCTGTATTTGATAGTGACCAAGGCGAGGTGGAAAGCAAGAAAAAAGGGCCTATCCCTTATTTTCTCCTGCTTTCAACCCTCTGTCTTTCTTAATATATCTATTTAACTTAATTCCCTTATGGACTTAGCTCTTCATCTTGTCTTCGGCTTGAAGTCTTCATTTGACAGAAAATGCAGGAGGACATTCAAGTTGAAAAGGAGTCTACTAGTTTTCATGCTCAGAGTCAAGGTTTTGATGGGAAACATGACAGGTGAACTCAGCAAGTGAGAGTTCTTTGGTTTCTTCATGAAAATTTGCTGTCCTTAATGGCTTTTCCAAATCCTTTCATTATCTACTTTTTCTCTTGCCACCTTTTCAGAGATATTAATTCTCATTTGGCCTCTAGTAGATCCATCTTAATATATGCTTATGGTGACACCTATTAAAGTGCATTCATTCTCTGCCCTTAGAGCTAGTAAGATCGAGATACCTTTGCTTATAAGCCATAAAAAACATGCTTTAAAGTTTAGGTGATAGAATAAGAAAAATTGTTTCTACTGTCATCTATAAATGCATGTTACTGGTTACATAATTATGAAATAGTCGGCTTTGTTGTACTGATAGTGGGGATGGACACAATGAGGGTCTAGCGAGGATGCTATTAATGAGACATCTATGCACCTTGTTGCCTAAGTGGTACATTTTGCTATAATGATGTATGAGATGCAGGCTACACTTTAATTCAGCTTTGTCAGTTATGTAAGCTGGACTCATTGCATGGCTAGAATTTAGCTGTGGAGCCTGAGTTGGAATGTTGGTAATATTTTTTCTATATCTAGTAATTAGTAAGTTATTATAATTCTTCCAAGATTCAATGAAATTGAGATGAGAGAACATATTTATCAATTCATGAATAAGGTCTACACTTGTTACTGCACTGTTCAATAGGTTGCTGCATACTTTCTTTGGAGTAGAATTGTAATAAAAACATGATGAGAACCTTTACTTCTTTTTGCAGTCCCTTGACTCCAGAAGGTTTTAATGAATCTAAAACAGTTCTCTCAAAGTTTAGTACAAATTCTCTAGATGTGCATTCTGCTGATAAAAGCGCTTCAGATTCTATCAGGAGAGGATCAGCTGGTCCTCTGGGGTCTATGAAACTTCTGAAATCTTGTCAGAGCTTGCATGCTCCATCTACGCAGGTTTCTCTTATATCTATGCATTATCCTTCTTTTTTTTTTTTTTTCCACCAAATAATATCCTACTAAGTATGTTTTAACATATAGTCTTCTTTTTCTTTGAATCATTATAGAATGCAACACTCATGACAGAAGACATGCATGAAGAACGACTCCGTGCTGTTGAGGCCTTTGGTGATTCGTTTGTAAGCCTGAAGTTTTTACAAATTATTTCTTTATGAATGTCAATTCATTCATTTTTTTTGTTCCGTCGGACCAGCTATTAATCTTAATCATATATCACCTTGGAGTCTATGTTTTAAACATGGAATTCGTCAAGGTAGCTATCTTATTTCCAACATCTCTTAATGTTTTTAAGACTTAGTTGTCTAATGAACAGCAAAACATCTAGTCAAATTTACTGCAAGGAGATGTTGGTATTTTGCTTGACAATGTACCAGGTTGAGCATATTGGTTTTGGTATGGACATTTTTTGTTGTGTTCCCTTGGTCCCTCCAGCTTCTTCCCAAACATATTACTTCTCTCAACCCAAAGTAAGATTCAATGTGCCTTAAGCACTGCAATAATGTGTATGGTGACTCAAAATTGATAATAGCACCTTCCTTTAGTTTAGACTCTAGTACCAGATATCTGATGAGGTTAATTTCAGTGTTCTAAATGTTTAAAATTTGCAAGTTGGTTTCTTCGGCAACATTTTATCAAGCAATTTAATAGCATAGATTCCTTCATTATATGGTGGCTAATGGATGCTTGATTGGTACTCTGTTTTTATGGGCTATTGAAATCATTGATTTTATTTGCTTTGTTGTCATTCTTTGTAATACGTTTACCTTTATACATTTATCCTTTTCATGTTTCATTTATCATGATGGATATAAGTTTATTGAATTCGTTGTATATGTTGTTGTCTTAAACAGCTTCATCATTTAGTGGCTCATGAAGTTGTTTACCATTTGATTACAGAACTTTTCTGCACAGTTGGAGAGAGACATCTTATCTTCAGGTAATAACTATGGTTAAATGCTCTGGCAGATGTGATTTCAAGAGATCACCATATATAGAACCATGCCTTTGATGTTGAATTGGGAAATTAAACATGAATGAAGCTTTTTGACGTGCAAATCTGGCTATGTTGGGGGCAAGTTTTGGAGCTACAGAAATCGTTGAATAGTTGGCACGAGTAGTCATGTGTAAATGCAGAAGTGTATGGAATTATGTCTTAACGTTTTCTGATAGAAATTTCTTGAGGGTAGGTTTATTTGTTGCTAGCAATTTCCTGTTGGAACTTTTAGTCCCAGTTCATCCGTTTTGTAATTCATTGAATCTAATTTTGGGTATTTCAAAGGGGAAAAAAGAAAAAAGAAAGAAGGTTTGATCCAGGCGATTGCTGAGTTTGATGTATGAGTGCAAATAGGAAACTGATAAGGGGAAGTGGATTCTTAACTTTCCCTCTTAATTAAGCTAAAATTGTTGATTTATGAGTGCAAATAGGATAGAGAAAATCATGTTCAGGCTATATGACATTAGATGTTAAATGGTCTTTTCCTTCTCTGTTTGACCTTCTTTCAGCTTTCTCTCCTAAGTTTGATGCTTAAGTTTTAAATATGTGCTTATTGTATTCTGCTTTCTGCTTGTTTACACATCTTTACTGATGATTCTTCAAATTTGAGCTAGACATGTCAGCCTTTAAAGCTGCAAATCCTGGTGCCATTTTTGAAGATTTTATCCGGTGGCATTCACCTGGAGATTGGGTGAATGATGAAAGTGAGGCAAATGGTCTATCAGTAAATCTTACACAGGGTGTGAAGGATGACTGGCCTCCTCAAGGACGACTTTCACAGCGTATGTCTGACCATGGGAACTTGTGGCGAAAGATTTGGGATGATGCTCCTAGTTTGCCGGCTTATGAGCAGAAACCACTGCTGGATCCAAACCGAGAAGGAGAAAAGGTCAGTTTGGGCATGGAAGAATGAACCTTTTTCTCATTTTGATTTCTGCTTGTATTACTATCGTGTATGTCTTCTTCCCCCTTCCCGCTATCTTGACTTGCTGCATAGAAGGTTTCTCCATGTTTCTTCCTTGATTCTATTAGAGTTTGAACTATCTTTTGCCAATATAGAGCCCTTAAGTGCGGATAGTTATTATTCAAATGCCACTGTTTTTGTGCTGATTTTGAGAATATATCTTTGACCTTTTTGTCCTTTAATTCCCGACTATGACAATAGCAAACTGCTTATTTCCTCCCAAGGTGGTTTGCGATGATGATGTTTCAAGAGGTAAATGCCTCTGTTAATTAATTTATAGGCAACAAGTCCAAATGTGATGTCCACGTATCTTGGAAGTACCTAGACAACAATGTTTAAGTAATGATCCATCTACAGATGCATTTGAGATGCATTTGAGTTGTTGGTAGTAAGACCTGAAGGTTGATTTCTCCAGATTAAACAAGGCAAAAATACCCTAGTGCTGTCAAACTTTCAAATTCCTGATTCAATGCTGAAGAGCTGTTCTAAACTTTTAGGAATTTAGTGCCATTGCGTCATTCAGTTGGGCATTTCTTAAGTGATCTCAAATGAAGACCTGAATACGTGCTCGATTTCAGATTATATACTAAACTAAGATTCAGACTTGAATCTTTGCTAAAAAAGCTTGTAACTTGGATATAACTGCTCTTTGGTATTTCTTTGATGCATAAAGCTTGACACTTTATGGCTTCTCAAACTCTGCAGATCCTTCATTACCTGGAAACTGTGCGACCCCATCAGCTGCTTGAACAAATGGTTTGTACTGCCTTCAGAGCATCAGCTGACACTCTAAACCAGACAAATTTTGGAAGCTTGAAGCAGATGGCAACGAAAATGGATAAACTCTACTTTACTATGGCATCTACGTTAAGGCCTTTGCAAGGTATTGTTCATCATTCTGACAAGTTTGCACTTCTTTGAAATTGAGGTCGTTGAAATTTCAAGCTCTTGTGTACGTTGCAGCGAATCTATTATCTGACAGCAGTGAGACCATTGAAGACCTCAGACGGCTTTGTGTTGTCTTTGAACATGTTGAGAAGTTATTAACACTCGCAGCTTCTCTTCATCGTAAATTCAGACAAGCACCACGCATCTCGGAAGCCATTTTCAGTGACTACTACAACTTTTACCTTCCAACCATGGGAATGGGATCAACGGATGTAGATGTTCAGAAGGTAAATAGCCTCCATGCCGTGAATCTACGCAGTTTTAGCATTCTAGCAGATTAATCTCTCTTTTTTCATGGGTGAATCACTGTTCAAGTTGGACTGTTTTCAGTGGATTATTCCTTCGGAAAGTCCGTTTCATGTCAGATTGGGCTTCTGATTAAATCCAAACTAAAATGGTCGCAAATATTCAGCAATATTGCAATCTGCTACTAACATATTGTTTGAAATTAGGAAGTAAATTGAATTGAAATCCAATTTGTTTTTTTTTTAAATAAAAACTTTTGCCCATCCCTTTCTTAGAAACTTCCCGGCAATTGTCTCGAGTCTAAATTCTTGGCAAACATCATTTCTGTTGCTTAGGAATTTGACATGGAGCTGCCACTAAGGCTGAATGAAAGACGAGTTGTGTCAAATATGTTCACGCCGCCCACTGCTAATCAGTCGTGGAGAAAAGTTATAAGCATGGGCAATCTTCTTAACGGGCACGAACCGATCCTCAGGGAGATAATCTTTTCAATGCGTGATAGCGCCGCCAGTGGCGGTCACTACGCAGGCAGCAGGCCCAGGGAATATGAACACGAAATAGAAACATATCGGATGTATACATGTGGAACCTCGAATGATCTTCGGGTAGCACTTTCTGTTACCTCATATGATTAAATTCTTTTCAAGAAACACGGTGTAATAAATGATTTGTTGTTTTTGTTTTGATTGGGATCTATTTTCACGCTTTAGAATGTTGGCTGTTGAATGCACTAGGTGGAAATAATTTTTCATTTTTTATCGTAAGTTTTCTTGTTTCACTCCAGAATGAGCCGCTGCCACTCCCATGAGGTAAGGATAGTTTCCTAGACTGTCCTAAGTTTTAATCAAGATTTTTATGAGTTTCTCAGACATCAGATTTGATTGATGAGACAGCTTGAAAATTGCACTATCGATGGCAAAGTTTGGATATCTTGTCAACTCTGCTTTTTTCTCTTTACCCTGCCAAGCATGTCAGTTGTTAGACAATCTTTATCTTGTTGCGAGCTTTATTATTTTTGTTTGTTTGTTAAAGCTAAAGTCTACGATGACTTGGGATTCATTCCTTTTCCACTATACTCAAAATTTTAAAAATTTTAAAAATTAATAATAATTCCATCTTGGTGGGATTATAAGTACTTGCGAGGCCCATCAAAGGATGGTCAAAATTAACTTACAGGGCTGTAGACTTAAGGCGACGGAACTGTGGGGGCGTTGTTTCACAATCAAGGAAAAAAAAAAATGAAAGAAAAGCTGATAGCTTACTGTCTGACTCCCAGGTCCCATCCCATCCATCAAAATCATTTATGCAAATCCTATTCAGATAGGTTTTGATACGCAGCAAGTCCATCTAGGCTCTTGCTTTATACAAAGTTTCATAAAGTAACCATCCCTTCATTTATGATACTTAAATATAATTTTAATTTAAGCCCATTATCTCACTATTCTTTCATCATCAGAAAACTTATTAAGCTCATTAATTAGGTAGAACTCGATTTCGGTCCATCCATATCAAGATCTCCGTAAGTTTCTTCCCATTCATTATTATTATTATAAAATGAATCAACGTATCAATATGGGATTTAAAATACTAGGGTTTTGATTTTATTGTGTGCCCTACAGGGGTTTACCCAAAAAGTCAGACATTACAAAGCTATCAAAACTTTTGGGTCAACATCACAAGGAAATAGACCCTACACGAGAAAGGGCACATTAGAGTCTGAATGGTGGCTAGGGGTAATAAATAAAACAAAGGAACCAATATAAAAAAATATATTATAGTATTTTTTTTTAATTTTGTTAAAATTGTTAAAAAGAAAATTGGGTGACTAAAAAGTGCCCACAAAAGTGAAACGAAAGACCTCTGAGTCTGAACAGCATATATGATGAAATAAAAGGAAGAGGAGATACCCTCAGCTCAGAATAAAACAACCATCAATCATCAATGCTTTCAACAACGAGCATGCCCCACTCATGGTACTCGCTCGCTCTATAATCGATCTTTTCATTTAAACTTTGTACTGCCTATGTAGCAGCCTGCCTAAGCTGTAAGTACCAGAGAAGTATAGTGGTAGATTTTTTTTTTTTTAATCATTTGTTGGTTCTCAACTGTAAAACATAGCTGCAGTGAAAAATTTTATGAAGTTAAGGTAAAAAAAAAAAAACCCTTTTCTTGTTCTTTCAAAATTTGACAATATTAGCTAAATTAAATGCTTTTGAGCTTCAAGTTATACCCCTAAAACGTAAAAATCAAAGTTTTTTTGTCACTATTTGACTGGACTATTTCATTGCATAGGTAGAACGAATTTTTCTTTTGATCAGAGAAATAAATAAAGAATTTTAGCATGCAAATAGATATGCTAATCATACTTTTTATTGCAATTTTTGAAACACCTTGAGGTAATGCATTTTAGGGATTGGAAGTAGTTCAAAGCAACAAATAATTATTTATAAATGATAACCGAATTTTCTTCCTAATAATAAAAAGGATAGAACTAACATGTAAAGCTATATTAATTAGTCTTTTTTTTCTTTCTTCTGACAAAATATATTATATAATGACAGTATCGTGATTGACAAGAACACCAAGCAAGCAGCAACAAGGATGCAATAAAAAAAAAAGAAAGTGGATATGATAATTTAAAATTTTTGCTTATATCATATTCAGGATTTAGGGGCAAATTAAGGATATGGGTTTTGGTATTCTTAGCTACGCTTTAATTGCTTGAGGGATTGACTAAAACATTGAATGATTGGTGGTGGGGTTTTGGATTATAGAATGTATATCAAATTAAAAGAAAAAATCTTGAAAAATAAAAAGGGATTGTTTTTGGTGTATGGTTATGAAGATAAACATTTTTTTCCCTGAATTTAGGGTCTCAGATAGGGGGAAAATTAGAAAAAAGGAAGGTATTTGATGCTCTTTCTTTTCTTGCAAAAAAAGAAAATTCCTTTATGGTACTTTTTTTTGAAAAAAAAAAAATCAAAAGAAAAGTAATAGAAAACCTTCTTCTTTCTCACTTTCTTGTTCTTTGTCTTTTCATTTGATCTAAAAGTAAACGGGAAATGAAAGATGTTTTCCTCCTTCTTAAAAGGTTTAAAAGATGATTTCTCCTTCTAGGTTGGTGCTTGCTCTAGAATGGTATGAAAACAAAATTTTCAACATATTTTTCTTTCTAAGCATATAATTAATTATTAAGGATTAATTGATTTTTGCTAATGGATGGAGATTGGATAGCCTTAAAATTATCTCGGATATCATTCAGTATATACTGTGATAAGAAATTGGTGAAAATTGAATACCAAATTTGCCAATTATCCTTGTGACCAAGATATGGTTAATTTCATATTCATTTTTTTTAATAAACTTGAAATTTAGCATTTATAACTATAAAAAAAAAACCAGATTCCATAGTTATTAAAATGAAGTATCCCACTATATGATTTTAATGTTAAAAAGAGAGAGAGAGAGAGAGAGAGAGAGAGAGAGAAATATACTTACTCTTTAAAACGAACATACAATCATGGTTGTCTATTTCAACATTAGATGTCATGTGGATAATGTCTACAATACCTTGACATGCACTCAAATGCAAAACGCAAAAAACAAGCTCTCTCTCTCTCTCTCTCTCTCCCCCTTCATAAGTTCAAGAATAAGCAAAAGAAAAAAGATTTAGGCATAAAAAAAAAGCAGAAATTTCTTGTAACTTAAATTCTTACTACTTTTTTAAACTTTTTATTTATTGGAGAGATGGGATTTGGTAGGACTATAACCTACCGTGATTATACGAAGTTAAGTAAGTGTCCTATGGTACTCTTTTCCTTTATTAAATTAATTAATGTGGGTTATTCCATGTGCTATAGTTTATGATTTTGTTGGCATGAATTTCAAGTTTAATTAATTATATATCCATTTTATTCGCTAATAATGATACTTAATTTCCTTTGTTGCGTGGAGGAATGATAGATCCCACTCCCACGACCAGCAAGCATTATATACAAATGGCTGTACAGTATGGAAATGGACCCCATAATCTATAAATACTTCCAAACATATGTATTATCTCATTTCTTCAAACTGTTTGAAAGGAAATAAATTAACGACTCTCTCTTGAATATATTTTCTAGTACAAGAAAACTTTTGAACAAGGAATCTGCCATGAAATTGAAACTACAATAAATACTACTACTAAGTAATCTGCATTTTAATGGAAGAACATAAATGGTGCATAAACATATATAACGCACACACACCCATATATATATATATATACATATATAAAGTCTTTTATTTTTTCTATCTCTTAAAAATTGTTCCTTATTCGATCTCCTTTCCTACTTACAAGATTGGCAACTCTATATACTTTCACTCTGATTAACATATAGAGTTTTATTTTGTAATAATTAATGATTTCCCGCAAAATTCTGCAAGGGTGTGTTTTGAATGGCTTAAATGAGGCAGGGGAGAGGACGGAAGAGAGGAAAGAAAAGACGGTGAAACCATGCAATGCAATGAAATGCACGATGCATGGTTGCGGATCGGAGTAGAGTTTACCGAAGGAAAAATCAAACGTAGTCCCTCCCTTCCTCCTTCCCTCCTATAATTACTTCACATCTGTCGTGGAGTAAGCAAATATGGAAGAGCCCAGGCAGATCACTTTCGCACCTTACCCTTTCCCCCGCTGGCTGGCTAGTGGCCATCCCTCTCCCCCACCACCATTAACTTTCTCTCTTAACTTTTTGAATTCTACTACTGA
>JAQSVH010000006.1:1997826-2012585 GCA_029448705.1 Adansonia digitata | reverse complement strand
ATTTCATTGGTTAAAATTGTATCAAGGAATAAATAAAAAATCACTGTAAAATGATTACTTTATCCTTAAATTAAAAAAAAATTATTTATAAAATTAAACTTAATTAATTTAAATCATAAATATTAAATATTAAAAATAAATATCTTTTAAATATATTAAAATATAAATCATAAATATAAAATATTTAATTAATATATTATATTTTAAAATAAAAGTTTAATTATTATATTTAAAATATTTAGAAAGAGAGAAAGTTTCTTTTTCCAAAGCCTCTTAAAAGAGCCAACCTAAATTCCAAATATCTTTGGGTACACAGCAAGGGTAGACCCCTTGTTCAAATCTCCATAAGAACAAACAAAACCAACAAAGAGAAAATTATTTAGATAAAAAAAAACAAAATTAAAAACAAAAACCTTGAAAGATTAATGAAACTTATAGATAAAAATTAGTGCACGGTATAAGAGATGATTTAAGACAGAGACAAAGGATCAAAGGCTTTGGGATTTTGTCTTTAGCACAATTTCTCGACAGCCTTCAAGTTTTCATTGTTTGGGTTTGTTAACAAGGAAAAAAAAAAAAAAACAGCGATGAAAGGGGAAGACGCAGAGGTTATTTGATTATTGTAATTTGGTAAAAACATAAAATAAAAGCCATTGCTGAAGGGTGCTGACTGCTGAACAGTCAAGACACTGAATGGCTATTCGATCCTTTCGGAGTAAGAGCATGATTCGGTAGTTGCTGAATCACTCGTGAAAATGAACTAAACACCTGTATACGTTAGGCCCACTGAATATGAATGTAATATGGGCCGCATGAAGTGCCTATTACGTCGAAGCCAGGACACTGTCAAAGTTTAAACTAATGCCTCACCCGCCAATTCCCTCTCCATTCTCCAAGCCAAGATGTCGGACTCGGACTCTGGAGTAGCTCAGCAAATCTCTCTCTTCCGCTCCCAAATCAACAAGAAAATGTTCACTCAATCTCTCAACGATATATTCATTTATTCCATCATCTCGCTTTAACGACGTTTAATTCTCTTCGATTCGATCTTCGCAGATTCAACGACGATTCTCTTCGTATTCTCGAATCAGTTCTCGCCTCCAAAGACGTTAAATCGCTTTTTCAGATACGATCGAGCTTGAAAGAGTTCATCAGATCTGAATCTCTCTCCGTCATTCGTCAAATTGCAGCCAAAACTGTAGATCGACAGCTCTTTACTCTCGAATTCTTCGTTCAGGCCTTTGCTATCATCGGTGATATCGAGGTTAAAGAAATCCTTAATTTTCTTTGATCATCGCCATTGTTATTTTTAATCCACTATTTTCTCCGTCTTGAGTTCGTTCTATTTTATTTTATTGTGGTTCAGAGTTGTTTGGCTTTGAGGTACGAGGCTTTGGTTCTCCGTGAACACAAGTCTCAAATCCAACAATGGCTGCAAGTTTCACATCTGGAATGGCTTAACTTTGCGGAGCAATCACTAGAAAATTGTTTTTATGCTATTGCCGCAAAGGCATGTAAAAACTGAATCTATTCATCTTGGCCATACATATTTGAAGTTCAATGTTTCACTTTGTTATAATCTTCCAATTCATTCACTGTGCGCTATACAATTAATTTGATTTTGGCTTCTATAGGCTTGTGAATATGCATTATCATGCCTTGAGAGGAATGATGTTACACGGTCCAAAACATATGAATCGTATGCAAATTTGCAAATCACTGAAAAAATAAACAAACTTAAGAGAGCTGCTCTGCAATCGGCGGCTTCACGCTCTGGTATATCTCTCAGTATATGTTACTATATCGTGTTAAATCTTCAAATATCATTACCACATTTCGTTATGCAGATAATTGGTGTTGCATTGATGTTTACAGTTAGATAGTAATGAAAAATATGCCATTTTTTAAGAGAACGAGTTTATTCCTGCATGTTTGTCGTCTGATTTTATGCTACCTGAATGTTTCGATCACGTTTGTTCATCACAGTTCAGGCACAGACAGCGGAATACTGGAGAAAGAGAACGAGTGAGACCAGCAAACTACAGCCTCCATTTTGTAAGAAAGCACCTTGTGCTGCCAGCATTTGGTACAGAAATGGCATTAAAAAGCGCAATGAGCGAAAACTGAATGCAAGCCAAATGGCACGGCTCAGCGGTATTGAATCTGACTCAACTGGAAAATGAAGGCTACTATTCAATTCCCCTGCACCAAGCGGTCCGTTCCTTAAACATGCATAACAGAGTAAACATTGCAGGTCCTCTTATGATGCTGTTCACTTTACTCTTAGATTCACATGGTAGGATTTGTATAAAAAATAATCTGATCGATGATAGTAAATAGCATATCTCCTAAAGCACAATTTTGGGAAGCCTTTTTCCTGTTAGATCACACATTCATTCTCTCCAAAAAAAAAAAAAAAAAAAAACCCAGTCTCTTGCCTTCCATTGTCACATTCAGTCTGTTCTTTTGCGCATGGAAGTGATACGTGGAATATTCGTCTTTCTGATTAACTTCCATTTTAAAGCCTTGCTGGGTTAGCCATGGGCTACCAATTCAACCGAATGAGAAAAAGACTCATTAATTCAAGCTAGCAAGATTCGAAAACCATATCCATATATATATATATATGGACAGGAATTTATTGGTCCTTGCCCTCGGCAACCAAAAGGTACACCAAGTTTGCTTATTTATGGGCCGAATTTAGCTAATCCATTTTGCCATTGCAGCACATATAGGATGCAGAGCCGAGACTGGTATTCTTTGTTTCGAATTAGTTGTTTGATTATCTGTAATTCTGTATAAGAAAAAATGATTCGTAAACTTTTAAAATTACTTCTTAAAAAACATAGTTATATCATAAATGAGAATGTATATATTTGCTTAAGGGCCCTTATGTAATTCGTTGTTTGGACTTAGGACAATTTAACTTCTGTAGGCATATAAATACTCAATAGTCAATCCTACTATCAAGGTTTAACGGAACATGTTTTATAATGTTTGAACAATATTTTAAATTAGTTTTTTACGTTTTCTTATGAAGTAGGTAAAAGAAAGGGAAAAAGTGGGTGGTATTTTTGTTGGGTTTGACTTTTGACCTTAATTTGGAACAAAACGCCAACGGATTTTGTAAATATTAAAAAGTCATTGCCGAAGAAGTTTACTCGAGGAGGTAGCTTAATTTTATTATTTTATTTATTAAAATAAGGGTGGTTTGATTAGCAACTTAGGAAGCAAGTTGAAAAAGTTGATAAGATGTTATTATTCTCAAAAATTTTAATTTTAACTTATGTTTCTGAAGGCAAAAAAAAAAGGAAAAAAAAAAACGTAATACTATTTTGAAGGTAAAGGCAAAGCTTAGAAGTGCAGCAACGAATTCGCATGTTATTATGTTGTCTTGATCATATGCTTAATTAATGCTTTCTCCTTTCCTTATTTGTTGTTTATTTTTTTTAATTCTATGGCAGTGAGTTGATAATAGAGTCTTATATTATATACATTTTGAATGGATCAGATATGTTTGTATTGGAAATCCAACACCACTCTGTTCAAGCAATTGAAAATTTCAGGTCAGTTGCACTTGAGACGTTTCCATTGTCAAAGATTGCTTCTAGTCTCCACCGTTTTTTAGAATATTGAAAACTATATATACATATACATAATTTAATAACCGAATCTTCCAAATCACTAAGCGCATTTAATGTCTACCTTGGAGCTTGCATGTTTTTATAGGCATCTAAAATTGTGAAAAGATGTCTGTTTTTTCCTCTACTATATTCATTTACACTTAAAATATTACAGTAAAACATGGTTTACAAGGTTCCGCTTCTGTCCATCTAGACTAGAGCATAGGGGCTTTCCTCCTTTCCCTAGTGCTTAGGGGTTTGAAATTTCAGACGGTGAATACGCGCTTTTATGAGGTAATGCAATAAAAAAAAATCAACTTCAAATAAGACTTTAAATTAATTTAAAAAAAAAACATAAACTTAGTTTATAAGACAAGGTTCAGATATAGTTATATATTAATCTATAAAAGATTGTGCATATGCCATGACAACTAGGGAAGGAGAACTGGTTTTTTTTGGTTGGAACGGAAATTAGAAGAAGGGCTTGGAATCATGTGGAAGACATTTAATGCAACAGTCCGAAATAGGTCTTAGGGCTTCTACAAACTCTTTCAATTTTAATTATTCTTAAACATCTGCTTCATGTCGGATCTCATTAATTGCCTGCTAATTTATGTTACACTTAGTTATATATAAATTTTTTTTTCCTTTAAGATGAGGTGAGGGGACCTAATATTTTCATCGATGCAATAGAGTGACTTATAATCAAGATCATCTGAGATTTACCACTTGATAAGCAGTGTAGTCAAGACAAGTTATAGTTTTTCACCAAAAGTAAATAAAATAAAATTCTATACCATATTACATAATAATCTCTATATACACCCACTAGCCTTTATTGTTTCTTTTTCTTTGTATCCTTTCAATAACTTTCCGAAATTTGAATGAGAAACTAACGGCAATCAAGTTGGCTCAATATAATTTATGTTGAGTTCAAAGTTCAAAGTCTTGGTAAACACCTTTTGGGAGATCAAATTGAGTTTATATATATAATATCTTAAGTTGTTTTAATATATGTAAGGGTACCTAGCTTTTTTAAAAGCACCAAAAAAAATGTTGTAGGAACTATGATTTTATAACTCTATAGGTTATTCTACAAGTAGAAATGTTTATGGTTGGATCAAATTCAATATATATATATTTTTTAAATTTGAGTCCAAAAATATATTTTTATATCAAGATTTACATATTTTTATAAGTAAATTTTTGTATCTAAATCAAATCTAATAAATTTAGATTACTAGACTTATTTTAAATTTGATTTAGTTAAAATTAAATAAATAACCTGATTAATGAATAGTGGGTTTTTTTTTTTGTTTTTTTGGTTAAGAGTAAATAGATGAGTTACGAGGCTGGTTTCCATATAAACTGAAGCTACAAAAATTTACGCAGGTCACTATGAATCTGAGAACAACCCATTAAAGTGTAAAGAAAAAGCATTCTAGGAAGACCGACCAGGCAACTTCTCGATGTTTTCTGCAGCATTTGATATATTATATGAATTGAATATTGAGTTTATGGCTAAGTTGCTACACGTTCATTAATGGCAACCTACATCGTGATTCGTAGAGTTAATCAAACGATGTGTGTGAGATAGAAACGAGAGATGCTATGTGAATGTGTACGCCAACAAACATTCACGTTGAGCCCATTCTCATGGAGTCTGGTTTAAAGGTGTTTTCCCTTTTTTTTTTGGTCAAAAGCTGGTTTAAGCCTTTAAGGTTAGAAGGGTTAATTTCACTTCTTTTTTTTTAATCGATTCTCGCTTTCTAATAGTTATTCTTTCAACTCCAACATTGTAAATAATTTGTTCGCACATTATCTATGCAAATTTTATAATTCTTTCGATTTCTATTATTTTTCTCTAGGGTAAAATAATTCTTAAATCACAAACCAATTACTATTAATTTTTCTGCCTTTCTCGTTCAAGTATAATATCGCAGAAGAGTCAAACAACAAGAACGTGGGAACTTCACGACTGCAACTGCTTGGATGACAACCTATCACGCGCCAGGCGGTGGTCAACTTACACTGGTTGTTTCCCATAAGATCTTGTTAGAGTGCTCTTTTAAACTGACCTCAATGCCCTTGTTAAAACTATGATATTTTTGCTAGACATGGACATAAGTGTAATTAAAAATACACATCTCTAATGTTTGTTTATTTATTTTAATGTTAATCAGCCTCCTTCATCAATTCGAACCCAATACTTGATAAATTTTTAAATCATGAAACATGTGGATTCATTCCACATTAGGTGAGCAGCGGGCACCCTACTCAACCATTATAAATACCCATTTTAATCCCCCTTCTCTTCAAAACTAAGCTTTGAAGTTTCAAGTTTCTTCCTTCTACATCAAAGAAAATCTTTTTTTTCCCTGTATACCCTTTTGGTAGTTCCAGATCATAAGCAGATATGGGGGGTTCCTCACCATGCGCCTCCTGCAAACTGCTGAGGCGTCGATGCGCCAAAGACTGCATCTTTGCTCCTTACTTCCCTTCTGATGACCCTCACAAGTTTGCTACTGTACACAAAGTCTTTGGTGCTAGCAATGTCAGCAAAATGTTGCAGGTTTCTTTCAGCTTTCTCCTCTTTTTAATGCATGCATGCCTTTGGAACTTTGCTCGTTTTTCCAAAACTGCTTTTTGTTTTTAATTAATGTATATCTTCTTGTAAATACTATAGGAGCTCCCGATTCACCAGAGAGCGGATGCTGTAAGTAGCTTAGTTTATGAAGCAAATGCAAGAGTGAGGGACCCGGTATATGGATGCGTTGGGGCCATATCCTACCTTCAAAATCAAGTATCACAGTTGCAAATGCAGCTTGCGGTGGCTCAGACTGAGATACTTTGCATTCAGATGCAGCAGGAATCTGCCCTGTCAACTCAAATAGGACAAGATGACAAGTCCTTCCTTCTAGCCACTAATAACTTTGATAACACTTCGCAATACCTCGACTTCGCTTCTTCTAGCAATGTAATCAAAGACTCAGCTCTTAAGAGAGAATCTCTTTGGACCTAAAAACTTTTAATTAATTAGCTCCTTTTGTCTTTGTCAAATGGAAGTGTCCACTTTTCTTTCCCTCTCATTTTTGTTGGATATGAATGGTTTTTGTCTTGGCGCCTGAAAGAAAGAAAGAAAAAAAACGTACAATGCAAATTAAAGTGGGGGGGGGTGGGAAGAAAGAAAACCTCGCTAATAAGGCTACATATAAAGGAAGATTAATTTTGATGGGGTCAAACTCTGCATGTGAGGTACCAAGAATATTAGGGTTTAGACCTTAGAAAGCTTCTCTTTCTTACTGGTTAGTGATCTTTCCTTCTCTTCCTTCACCTGAAAGTCAGTTGAATTCTGCCTATAACTCAGCCTTCGTTAATTCTCTCCTAATTGATCTCTTAAGTAAAACTTTAGGCTGATGTGACCAAGCAGGGTAAATTATTGCTACTATAATAAAGATTCATATTCATGAGCAGTAGATATAATCGGCATATCGTTTTAGCAGCTTAATTTGATTTGATGGATGATGAGATTAAAGGGCTCGGCTAGTAGGAAAACAGCCCATGGCAATCACACTGGGAAATCACCATCGTGTTCTGTTCTCTATCAATCTTGTGTAATTGGCAATACCTTCGCAAATAATATCTTTGATAAAACTATAATTAACCTACACGCTTCTTCACGTGAGGGTCTACAGTTAAGAAGTGCTCTCTCCATGGGGAAAGCTTAGATATTTATATTTAATACTAGATGATATATTATAGTGTAATAATATATGTATAATATATACAAATATATTATTTATATACCAGCTGCACATTCATGTCAAATCAAAGAAATGTTTTATAATTAAAAGTGTAATTAAAAAACCAAAGCAGCAAGTTCCTAACTTTACGAGGAAGTATGTTTATGAAGTCAAATTTAGAAGCTTATTAACTTGCCTTATTGCTTTTTCAATGTATTTACTATTTAATACGTAAAGTTCTTGTTGAATTCTGGGGAAATAATGCCAAACTCGACACCATTTTTTGTCTTCTGGTTGAGGCATGCATGCAGTAATTTTCATCAGTCATTTGAGGCAATTTACATGGTTCTTGGTAAAACCTATACGGTCTTTTTTGGAACAGTATTAAGAATCACATGAATTATGAATAAAATATATATAATATATTTTATGCATAGTTTTGTAAACTGATAAATGCGGTCTTCATCTTGATGGTATGAGTTATCTTACTGAGGGGATGCCTTACCTGCAAAGCTAATATATGTTTCTATTATTAACCCACTATTTCTTAACAATGGATCTTCTTCTTCTTAGCAAGTATGACTTGCATCTAATTATTATATGAATTGAAAGTGCCATGGAAAGAAACTTTCTATGTTGATCACGTGCTTCTTCATATATGAAACATTATATTTCTTTCTTTTTCCATACGAGAGAGAGGGGAGATGTTCAAATTAACTTCATATGGTCCCAAATCACATGGACCAAATAGGTTCCAAAGGCCCCACTATCTACTTCCAAGCTGGAACCAGTCAGCCAATCCGCAGAAAATATAGAGTGAATCAACCAATAGCATGAGGATCAGGTAACATGCAGAATTGAAAAAAGCTTTAAAAACGAAAGAAAAATATCCATTCAACTCTCTCGTCTTTTAAGTTGAAATTGCCATTGCATGACGACTGAAGAGGGAGTAAAACAACAAGTGGGACTAGAGCAAGCTATGATATTGGATAAGATGGGGTACAATTCATTCTTAAGGAGCCCAAAGAAGGCAGAACAACAGGTTCCAGATGCCACTGTCTCTGAATCCGACGACACCAAAGGAAGCTACACGCATGGAGAGATTGATATTATGGATGAAATGGAAGGAATTTTGCTCATTGAAAATGAAGAAAAATTGCTAGGGAATAAGTTGCTTGGTCATCTAAGTTGGGACTTCATGGATTGGGAAGGCGGATTTTACAGTGCGGAAGAAGAAGATGAGGAAGACGACGAAAGAGACCAGAAAGTACTTTATACGGGCAACTGCTTTGAAGAAGAAAGTGAATATAACCAGGTTGTAAAGAGGGAAAATCTTGGTTTCTGGGAATTAGAGGATCAGAAGAGGGTTTCATTGAGCTTGAGTTTGAATTATCAAGAAGTCTTGGATGCTTGGTCGGATCGTGGGCGTTTACTGGCTGATGATTATTCGATTTCAATGGCAAGCAATGGCTACTATGTTAGTATTCAACTAACTTATAATCCGTTTTCTTCTGCTTCTTATTTCTGGTTTTAATTGTATTTTCAAGAGGAAAATTAATGTTAATTATCAGAATCTATGTTTCCCTCTCTTATGAAAGATGAAAATTTACAGTTTATAAACATTGGGAGATAGTCTTTATATAATTAGGAAGGGAAAAACAGATGAATCTACATTTTAGCATAGAATTCTGTCAGAAAACTTCATGTAATTTTGAATTTTGATTATTGTAAGCATGTATATTTTACTATATAACGGCAATGACCCTTCTAATTTTCTAAACTCAATTAATCTTCCAATTTTTGAGAAGAGGGGATTCAATGGTAGTTAGGTCCCTTATTGCTCATTGGTAAGATTCCATTGAAGTGATTATTAATTAATTTTACTTCGATATGTGTAGATGGGGGAAGTGCCAGTGATGAAAGAAGAAAGAGCAAGAAGGGAAGCTAGTGTCCTTAGGTACAAGGAGAAGCGTCAGACTAGATTGTTCTCCAAGAAGATAAGGTATCAAGTCCGCAAACTCAATGCTGATAAAAGACCCAGGCTCAAGGTTTCATCTTCTTTCTTTCTTTCTCTCTCACTTTCTCCATCCCAAATGTGGATAAATATATATATATATATATATTAAGAATTAATGTTGCTATTTTTGGACGCTACATGACAGGGCCGATTTGTGAAGGGAGTTTCCTAGGACAAGGGAGATAACCCAAAACCATCTTCCAAATATCTCACTAAAAATATCTTTTTCTCTGTGGACTTTTTTATCGTTTGTGTTTGCCTCGAGGAAAAATATATTTTTCAAACTCTATCCAATTTTCATCCCAAACTTTCTGGCCACTTCCGATGGAGCTTTCTGAGAGAGAACTAAGCTCCATTACTCAGATAAATTCACCCTGGCTACTATTCGTACTCAAGAATGGCCTATTTCTGGCATTTGCCGGTGGATTACTGCATGCATCAACCGCAATTCAGCAAGGCCTAGAAAAAGGTTTTTATTGTATATATAAATAAAAAGGTCATATGTCAGTGAATTATTTAGAGCGGGGAAATGCATCAAATTACCGGGGGAACTTAGAATATTGAACCAGACTTACATTGGTCCTTTTGCATGTTCATGATTTGATTGATTTCTCTCCTTTTCTTTTTAGTCTATTGGTCGTTCCACGTTTTGTTGGCGGGCCGTTTCTTTTCCTTCCTGTGTCTCTTTTATGTCTACTCCCCTGTCATTTTCTGATGAGAGGCCCATCCACCAGCAAATATTTCGAGGAGATTGCCATTGACATTTGACATCGACATGCAGGGTGCCACGCTTAACCAAGGATGGCAAGCTGATGAAAAAGCTTAAGTAATGTAATGTAATTGAATTGATACTGCCACTCAACTACCACATTAATCCTGGCTTATTAGCAGTCAGTGACAGAGATAAATATATATAAATATATATAGTGAGTTGCTATGCTATAGTATTAGCTTGATTAACAAAGTCTAGACGAGCCCCTGTATTGTATTTGTATATATAGTTCATATAGTCTATTATTCGGCTGCATTTCCTCCTAAATTTAGGTGCTCTGGTGGAGCTAAAAGGGCAAGAAATGGGGTCATGGTGGGCATTGCATTGGCCCATTTCTTCCCATTCGGCCCAGCAGTTGAAGTTTCTTTGTCCCATTGGACTTAACTAAAAGTAGTAACTTCCAGTTGTCCCTTTTAGAAAAATGAAGAAAGTAATTAAGCAATTCATCATCAGTCGTCCAAATCCTAAAATGTTTTATTTGTGTCAATTTCATTTAGAAGAAGCTGTTTATCAGAAAACCCAGATCCATCAGACTCATAAAACTTGGGCCAATTTTAAGGTCAATTGAGCCTGGCACTCAAAACTACTCACTTTCAAATCAAAAAAGGGTGATCAGCTCAACTGAAGGTGCCATATGCCATTGCATCCTTCCATAGGGGGGTTTTGGAGTCACTGCGGACGGAACTCCGTTCAAGGTATTATTATTGCGGGTATTCCTTTTCTTACATTCCCTTTCGCAGCAGCCCATCAAAAGCTGAATGAATAGTAAACTAGTCAATTTTGTAAGGCATTTATCCTTGCAAGGAACTACTTGTTCCAAAAGCAAAAGATATCCACGGGGTGATTCGCCTTTGACAAACTCCTCAAAATCAAATTTCAATATCATCAGAATTATTTTATGTAAGGAGTAAAACTACAGCTAATTCAAATGGAAGCAAAATTTCAAACAAGTGATCATCTGGTTGCCACCCCTAAGAATGTAAAAGAGTATGAAGCTTCACTATCTGAATGTAAGTAAGACAGCAGGCAAAGCAGCCACTCCCGAGAAACAAACAGAAAAGTGTCAAGCAAAGACCAAAAGAAACAAAAAGATTAAGTGGAGGTTGGAGACTGGGCCATCTTTAGGCTCATTTTTTTATTATTATGGGTTCCAGTCCAAGCTTCCAGCCCAATCAACCGGGTCGAAGTTACTGCAGACGACATCGAAGATCCAATATTTCTTAAAAAAAAAAAGACCAAATCTTTTATTTTGTTCGCTCTGCTTTGAACAAAAAAGAAAAAAACATTAAAATTGAAAAGGAACCCCAAATTCCTGGAAGACTAATGCAACTGGTCCAACGTCATCTCTGACTAGTTAAAGCTTCAAAATTTCTTACCTAGCAAATGTCCAGTAAATAATAAGAAGCTAAAAGAAACCCATTTTTCTATTATCTTTTTCTCTTCTAATATGCAATTCAATCTTGATCTTCCTATTTAGAAGAATAGAACTTTGTATGGCCATAACTCCCCAGCTAAAGCCATTACAAAAGCCTAATTACCCAATTCTTCATTCCAAAAAAAAACCCCAAACCTTCCTATTTCTTTATTATTGATGGCAACAGAAGCTACCACAACAAAGTTCCAAAGTTCAGACTTCCGGCCGCTGCCTCAGCCGCCGGATTTCCACCCGGAGGTGATTGTAAATCCCCATGACGGGCTCCACTTTTGGCAGTTCATGATTGCTGGCTCCATCGCCGGCTGCATTGAGCATATGGCTATGTTCCCTGTTGACACCGTTAAGACCCATATGCAAGCCCTCGGCTCCTGCCCCATCAAATCGGTGGGTGTACGTCACGCGCTACGTTCCATCCTCAAATCTGAAGGACTTCCCGGCTTATACCGGGGAATTGGGGCCATGGCAATGGGGGCTGGTCCGGCCCATGCCGTCTACTTCTCTGTTTACGAAGTCAGCAAGAAGTATTTTTCGGGTGGGAACCCGAATAACTCAGCGGCTCATGCAGTTTCCGGTGTTTTCGCGACGGTCGCAAGTGACACAGTTTTTACCCCTATGGATATGGTGAAGCAGAGGTTACAGTTGGGTAACAATGCTGCTTATAGAGGGGTGTTGGATTGTGTTAAAAAAGTCTTGAAAGAGGAAGGTTTTGGGGCGTTTTATGCTTCCTACAGGACGACGGTACTCATGAATGCACCGTTTACGGCTGTTCATTTTGCAACTTATGAAGCGGCGAAAAGGGGTTTGATTGAGATTTCACCAGAGAGTGCGAGTGATGAGCAGGTAATTGTCCATGCTACGGCTGGTGCTGTTGCTGGGGCTTCTGCTGCGGTTTTTACTACGCCGCTTGATGTAGTTAAAACTCAGTTGCAGTGTCAGGTAATTCACGCTTTGGCTCTGTCTTTTCCTTTTTATTTTTGTTGGCTTTTGCTGCACTATGCTGATGCGCTAATCACATTTATGCAAGCTATATCATCAGGAAATTTTGTTTAGTGGATGTAGTAAGTGAAAACTTCTTGATAGCAAAAGGAAGCCCACATATCCTAATATTTTCCTTGTAAACATAGTTAATCTTTTGTTATCTTGAGTGAAAGCTTACAAATACTGACTTGTCTTTGTTTCCAAACAGATGATGTAATGAACTACGTTTCTTTTAAGTCAAATCGTTCATTATCTTTTTAAATTTTTTGCTGTTGTCCCTTCTAGGAAAAAGGTTTGATCTTTGACAAACTTGTTATTAACGACTGTGTACTTTTTTTTTATCATTCTCAAATGAATTGAATTATCCAAAACTATAGCTTAAATAATTTGGATAGTTTTAAATTGACAATCATCTCCTGCCTTTGATGTTTCTTTTAGTAGATCGTATTATCACCATTATTTTGTCTGCTATATCATTGTGTCTGGTTAAAGGAACCAATGTCTTTAGTGTGATGCTATGAGTCAGAAGATGCAGCTTCCACTCTGTAGTTACTGCAACACCTTTTATTTCACTGTCTTGCGAGCAGGATTAAACTGTAAGCAAATCACTTGCTAGCTCTTTACTTGCTTTCCAGCCTTCATGGTGTAGTTTCTTACTGTTGTAGCTTTAGCAAAACCAAGATGGTTGAGATAATCAGTTTCTCTCGAACTGAATTTTTGCAGTAATTTACTGCAGCATTCATTCTTTATCTTGGTCCATCCTGTTTTGCTTTTAATTTCACGTTGGTGGTTTTGACTAAAACTCCGATTTACATATGTCAACATCCATTAATACTTATGTGATTCTTAACGAGTTGATTGTTCACTTTGATTAATCATGCATCTAGCTTAGCTTCTCTGATTGTTGTAATATTGTTATTAAAAAATGTTTGTATAACAGGGTGTATGCGGCTGTGATAGATTTAAGAGTAGTTCTATTAGGGACGTGATTAAAACAATATTGCAAAAAGATGGGTACAGGGGCCTCATGAGGGGATGGATTCCGCGAATGCTTTTCCATGCTCCTGCTGCTGCAATCTGCTGGTCTACATATGAAGCTGCAAAAACGTTCTTCCAACAACTCAATGCTAGCACCGAAAGTGGCACCGTCACCTGAAGTACCTGAAGGAATTGCGGCCAATGTGTTCTGCAGCTGCATGACCAATGCCTCAAAGTTATGGTGGACGGTTTGGCTTCACACGATGCAGGTCCAGCGGTAAGCAAGACTTGCTTTCTGGCATGTATACAGTCTATTTAAATGGCACCCTAAAGGCGTATACTTAGCAATTTATAAGAATCAATTAAATAATAAATGTTGAGTTAGTTATGTTGTTAAATCATCATTTGAGATTATTTTTTGTTATTGGTTTCATGACAGTGTAAGGTATAATTGCATCAGAAAGTTTTGATTTTTTTACCTAAAAGATTCTAGTATTGAAAAGTTATTTTCCTAAAGCAATGTTCAAAGATTATGGGCTACTATTTATTGATTACTTTTCGCTACTTGTTATTTTCTGTCAAGAGTTTGGATTGTATCACTATTTAAGAGAAATTTACTCTGTGAAGGCTGTGGCAGTTTCAACTTTTTTTCTGGCAAATAGTTCTACCTTCGATCTGGCCTCTAATGAGCAGGGAGACTCAGATCTTGAATCCATTGAATGATTGCTTGTCAGGTTAGCCAATGCCTTTGCTAGGATTAAAAACAGAAGAACATAATATTTTACAATTTAGTCACTACTCTGAGATGATACTAGCTAGTCTCTAACAGACAACAGTACCGAGAAACACATACCGGCCTCCATAACATCAGTATGCATGGCCAATGTTGAAACGATTTCACCATCAAAAGCATTTATCAAAGAACCCATCTGAGCCCATTACTATGGTGTCACCTCCCCCTAATTCCACACTGCTAACCTTTGTTTACAGAAAGAACAACGGAAAAACCTAGCAGTCTCTCTTCAAGTCCGAAGCATGAATATTAACCTTCACAATTGTTCCCTTGCAAGTTAAACTTGTTTTGACATGGTTAGTGGATTCTGGTTTTTGATTTTTTGTCCCAAACAACACGACAACAATGAATAATAGGATAAATGACTCCAATGCTTATATATAGAGTTGATGACAAATAAACTTAGCACTCACACCACAG
>JAQSVH010000006.1:1985185-1997726 GCA_029448705.1 Adansonia digitata | reverse complement strand
CAATGAATAATAGGATAAATGACTCCAATGCTTATATATAGAGTTGATGACAAATAAACTTAGCACTCACACCACAGACTCCGAGCTCCATTAGAAAACAAAAAGTGAAATTGGAAAAGAACTACCAGAGCAAACAGATAGTATTTGTTATTTTACCTTTGCAGATAACTCTTAATTTACAGACAATTACATTGGCAACCTTAAGTATTCCATTCCTCTCTAGCATCGGCACGATGCTATAACCCAATTCAAAAATCGACCTTAATTATAGTACCATAAAGTATAAAATTGTTCTGTCCTTACCATGTGACTGTTTAGAAGGGAAGGGGAGGGAAGGGAAGGCCTCTTCGGGATATGATAAACTTGACACAGTAGCCAAGCCTTTAGAAGAAGTTGCAGCATGTGCTTTGCTTATGAGGCTTCGGGGGTCGTAACTAACCTGGTAAAAGATGAATTCAGATATTAGTCAAAAAAATAACATGGTACATGCTTAAAACTGTTTTGGAAGTTTAGTAAACATCCTAATTTTTATTTTAAGGAATCATTCGAATCAAGTACAAAAAGATGACAATTCCTAAAAGAAATTGTTGTTTCAAGTATGCCTATACTAACTCCGTATCCCCTACAAGAGATGAAGCATTAGCCATCAGCTGCTTAAAGAATAATGAAGGATCCACATTTTGTTCAGCCCAACTGACAAACCATAGAAAGTAGGAAATAGTCAAAAACGATAGGGGAATAAATCTACACTGCATAATGACTTTTCAACTCGCATAATGACACAGCTTTCCTACTTGTTGAAGAAACCGAGGGCATGTTTCGATTTGATTTTAAATACTCCACTCTTTTCTGGGTAAAATTTTGTTCAGATAGCGAGGATTGTAAAGCTGTCGAAACACACAGGTTTTCTCAGAAAATACTTGTTGACTGTCTTTTCTGGGATCACCGAAAAGGAATGAACTTTTGCGGTCCTAGAAACAGGAATATATATATATATATATATATGCCGAAAACAGGGATGGCAAAGCAAACTGCAAACATGTCTGAACTTTTGGAAGTTAATTACACATCAAATTTTGTCTAAAATAGATTAGTAGACAAAAAACTTGAAACTTCTCAATCAATAGAAAAACAGCTTGCTGCCAAAGAAAGCATCTTCCCCTTCTCTCTCCACCCAATAGAAACAGAATAAAAGAAATTAATTTTTGCTATGCGATAAAATTGAATTCAAACATGTCCGGTAAGAAAAATTTGAAACTTGCGAACACCTCTTTCGGGTGAGGAATGAGGTAAGTTCCACCAAAAGAACTCACTTCTGATCTACAATGAAACCAAAATTACATCACCCTTCTGTTCACCTTGCTCAGGATAGAAAAGGAAGCGGGAAATTTGATGTTAATGTGCTAACCGAACAGGGTTAAGTTGTGATGAAGCAAAACAGAACAACTTGTTCTTCTTTGGAACAGAATTTCTATTTGATAAACTGAGCTGGAAAAGCAGCTGAGTTTGACGAATCGAAGCCCTATAGATGGAATTTGCCATTTCTCGCTTCAACCCGTTCTGTCTATCTCCTTTCCACAGTCCCACTCTCAGAATACCAGCTTTCAATATGTGGTTCGAGTTTTCTATATCAATGCTCTCCTCAATACTATAAATGCGTTTTTTGGCAAACGGTCAACCAGCACCAGTGGTCTAGTGGTAGAATAGTACCCTGCCACGGTACAGACCCGGGTTCGATTCCCGGCTGGTGCAATTCTCCTTTTATGTTTTTTCCCCCATATTTACTGAAAAAAAAAAAATAAAAAAAAATTTGCGGGGATTTGAGAAATACCTTTTATTTACGGCGGCCAGTCTTTGTGGATCTCTTTGTATTTGTTTCACAGCCATGTCCGCCTCTCCAACCGATATCATCGAAGGTAATATTTTAAACTTTTTGTACAAATTTTTTAATTTTAATTTTAGCGTAAATTCCCCAATTTTCAAAAATGTTTCTTGCTTACGTTTGCAGAAAGTAACAATGGCAGTGGCAGCGACTCCGATACCTATCACGATGACGCGCCTGAATACTACCAGCCAATCTCAGCCGTTGATGATGATGAGGTTGAGGATCAAGAACGTTCGGGTGATCAAGTCAACTCAGATGAAGAACACCAAGAACACCACTATCGTACCCTATCGAATGGCTATGTCAATCGAGTGGAAAACGGAATCTCGTCTCTTCACGTAAGCGACGTTGCTGCGGATCAAGAAGAAGAAGAAGAGAGGATGAGAGAGGCGTCTGATACGGCAATACGGAGTGCGTTTAGGGAAGAGGAGAGCCGAAGAAACGCGCCGCTAACGCCAGAGAATGCTATGAGAGTGAGGGAAGCGATGCGCGGGGTTTCATTCGCTGGATTGACTCCTGATTGGGCCAATCAAATTCCTGAGGATCGGTGGATCGATCAGCTTCGGAGATTGAGGCAACCGTAACGTCCTTCCAGTACTGTTTAAAACTAATCAATTTTTCTTTTATGAATTCTAAGTTTTCTAGAATAAAATAACCATCTGTGTTCGAATTCTTCGCTTTTAAGCCCATTCTGAGACGAAGGTATTGTAATTGTTTGAGTGCCTAGATTTTGGTTAAACTTCTATTAAGTAGCAACAGTCGGCGAAACACCCGAGTAAACATATCCAAGATGTTCTTTGTACTGTTAATCACTGCCAAAATGATCGGATTTTGAAAAGCTGGAACTTTTGTTTAGAACGTTGACAAGTTGATTTAAATGACATTGTCCAACGGTGGATCACCTGTATACCAGATTGTTGCCACTGCAGGTCAGGTCAAGAAAAAAAAAATTTTTTTCTTTGAAGACGATGAAGTCAAACAGTGTGTTCAGCCATTTCTTCCCTGCCTAATGAACTTGCTCGAGACGACATTCTGACAAAACACAAACAACAACCGCCATTATGAGCTAGCTTTCAATATGGCCAAACAGTCCTCAATCTGGTCGTAACTTCTCAAAAATTAAATTATCTTTCTCTTGTCTTGAATTGAACTAAGCTCTGCCCTCACCGCAAAGTGACTACACAATGCGCATGTATCGAATAACTCAAGTAGCCACATCTAATGGCCCCTTAAGCACCAATGTTCTCAATATCAGCACGCTTATCCATTCTCTTATGCCAGCTATAACCTGATACATGACCAAAACAAACTCAAAACAATGAGAAACCGAGAGAGATAGAATTAATGCCGAGAGAGAGGAGGAGAAGAAGTAGTTTGTATTAAAACAGTCAATAAGATTTTTATTTTACCTTTCCAGGCCCCAACTCGTAACTTTATTTCAGCCCTTTGGTCAGCAAAGTTTTCACCGTTGTTTCCCATTGAACAGGAGAAGTCACCTGCAATTCCAAAGCTTAATTTCTGTTCTTAGCCCATGAGGGGAAGAAAGAAAGTATTAAGTAGCTTACCTGACGTGCTAGTATCTTCTTTATTGTCTCAGAATCTGCATGTGGCTGAGCATCAACATTTGATATAACAGGTATTCTAGGCGTTCTAATCTCGGTTTCTGCCAATGCAGCCTCCAATCTTGAGACTGCAGGATCCATGAAACTAGTGTGAAAAAGCACCAGCAACAGCCAAACGTACCTGTGAAAGGGGAAACTTTGTTATCACAAGCAGTCAGATTACAGCCAGGTGGCCGCATTAGCACAAAAAAAAAATGTAAGAATTTAGAATCAATCAAGGTAAAGACAGAAGGATCACACTTTTAGATAGAAAATGAAAAAGAAAATTACCGTCATCCGAGCCTTGAATGACTTTGCTTTAGCTTCCACTGCTTCCACTCCTTTGAGACCCCCAGATACAGCATAATTTCCCTTCCAAAGTAAACAGATTTTCAAAGCCAAAGTCAGCGCACATCTGATCTCCTAATAAGCATAATACCAAGCACGACTCATGTGATCAACAAGACAGATAAATGAAATCTTACAGGACACAAGTAATTTGCAATCTGAACTTTATCCCCTACATCAACTTCTTGGTTGGCAGCATCACATAATTGCTGAACTTTCTCCGAATCAAGTCCTATGACACTAACCATAGCACTTTTAGCTGCATCTGCAGCTTCCTAAAGGCAGAAAAAAATGGTGATTAACAGGAATCATAAAATCATCCATTCTAAAAGACACTATAAGACATAAACATATCGTTACCTGCATTGCTTCTCCTCTTAGTTTGACAAGCTTGAGTCCATCGTCGAAGCTTTATACATTCATAGCGGAAAGACGAACATTATCGGTCATATTATTATTATTATTCTAGTTTTACATACCAACTCAAAGAGTAGCAAACAGGTGATGGTAACTTCTGTGTGCTTTAAATATGGAAATACAACCTCTCTGGATGATTTAATTAGTCACTGAGGTATACTATAGATAAACAACGACTTTCAAGTATTGATTATCAAGTATAAGTTTAATCAAGACAATAGTTCAACAATTGGTATTCAAAAGACACACCTAAAGGCCCCAGCGAAAGCTAGGGCAGTATATTCTCCCAAGCTGAGGCCACACGTGACATCAACAGAATCAATAATCTGCTGGCCTCCATCACGAGCACGAAGCAGCTCCACTGCAGCTAGACTTGTGACATATATAGCGGGCTGCGAAGAAGAAGAGTCACGCTTATTTATTAGTTCCTCTTGACAGCATAGTTTCTAGTAATAAAGCATTGGAAAAACATCATTTAAGGGGTTCAAAAAGGCAAGTAAATAAGCAAAGCAAGGTACCTGGCTTATGACAGTTGAATCTAACTTTTCCTTAGGACCATTGATGCAAATATCTAGAAGATCAAAACTGCAGGCAGCTGGAACATGATTAAACTATAAAGACAATTTTAAAATAAGAGAATATCAAACTATGAAATGCTGTGCTAAACTATAGTCAATGGGGTCTTTGGTCTAAAATCAAATATACCAAAAAAAAAAAAATCAAAAGGGGGCATTACCCTAATATATTATTTGCCCTCTTATACAATTCTGCAGCAGCAGGCACACTTAGCGCTTCTTTTCCCATTCCAACTGCTTGAGCTCCCTGAATTTTTTATTTTATATAATGGACTTAATATGAAACAGAATCACCCCCCCTAAAAAAAAGAAAAAGCAAAAGCTTTTAACATGGGATGGAGAAGATTTAGCTTCATAGAGCTTAACATTGTCCAAGATTCATGGAATAAAGAACTAACCTGACCGGGAAAGAGGAAGGCGGAGGTGGACTTGTAATCAGAGAACAAGGAATCATCGACGACAGCTTGGGATCCAACGGAGACGCTCATGAAAGCCGTAGATCGAGAGGGGTTGTTGAGCCGGAAACATCGAGGAGGAGCACGTCCATTGGAGCAGAGCGAAGACAGGGAAGAAGGGAGAGCAAGAGAGGCGGAGGTAGCAGACATTATGAAGCAAGTGAGAATTAGCGGAAAATGCAAGGCGCAGGTGAAGCAAACTGTGCATGCCAAGTGTTGTTTTATATATACATATATATATATATATATGTATATATACGCTTCGGTATCTTAATGACAAATGACAATTAGCTGTGTCGGCGGAGATCACAAAGCCAAACGTAGGAGATTGGATTGGAAACCAAAGAGACCGGCCGTCCGCCACTGCCTACATGTCAACAAAATTTACTACCAAAACAAAAAATATAGTTCTTTTTTAAAAAGTTGAATAGAAGTACTGTTTATATATAATATTTATTAATAAAATTAATAAATTATTATTAACAATAAATATATTTAGAGTATTTTTTTAAATATTTTGATATTATAATAATTGATTGAGATTATCATGATTCTTTTTGTATAGTAATGATGAACTTATCCTACTAATAAATACTTAAGTAATTTTCAGAAGTTACATGAATATATTCGTTGAGCAGATTCATTTTCATATAAATAAGCTGTTTAAGAATCAATATAATGGTTTTGATGATGTATATATTTTCATTAATTCTGATTTCCTTTGCTCGCAAAAGCTCGAATTCAACCTTTAAGGATTAAAAAAATATAAATTCGGCTAACCCAATTAGGCGGAGTGTATGGAAGTGCCGGTTGGGCTACAACTTACAAATCCATATAGGATGTTAAGATGATTTCACAATCACATATGTGCCTCTCACAAAACAAAACTATGGGACATTGGCTCAGCTTTTGAGTAGCCAGCCAGCCCTTCCCAGATTGGGCCCCTCGGTGGATGTTCTAGTCGCGCACCGGTTCGTCACTTTTTTCCACCATGAAAACGAAGGGAAGAGATGGCATCTTTTGGTTTAGTATTGGATCAGCAAATTGTGACTAACCACCAACATTTGTTTTTGTTCCGAATCGAAAAATGAAAAAAATAAAATAAAATGGTGAAAGAAAATTACTTTATCTCAAAGTTGTTTAGCATCAAATCAGTGTTAGATACGGTCCAAGATCCTAATATCAAATCCATTTGCGGGACAAGACAATTGAAGGTTCTCTCTACTCTCAACTTATTGGATTGTAGAATTTTCAACTCTTGATCATCCACTTGTTCATCATACTAGTCATTCTTCCGAATATAAGCTTTCTGCTGATTTCCATTTTTTTATTAAAAAATTATAACCTTCGAATGAATAATTTATTACATTGTCAACAATACAAGTATTGTTGGAATATAACAATATCATAATCTCTAACCTCTCCCAAAACATAAAATGAAGGAAGCGTTCATAAATTGCAGTGTGGAACCTATTAATAATAATATTTTAAAAATTAAATAAAATAATAATATAAAATCAAGAATAATTATATACTTATATATATATAACTACAATATCTATCCACATCTAACATAACATATTTAAAAAATAAATAAATTTTAAATACTTTTTTTTCCTTTTTCACCCATGCAAAATATATTGTGTATAGGCATTTCACTTTTAAACAGACACTCTTAGTCACTTAGAAAATAGATATCATTTTAGTTTATAAGAGCAATACAATACAATCATCCTCTTGTGCAAAATAGGTTAAGCGAACCAGCTCTTGATTAAGAATCTATTTTCATCTAATTCAAAATTTTATGAACAAAGAGTGACATATGATTTATTATTTGTACTAGCATAAAATAACGTTGCAAGCTTCAAAAAAATTTTTTTTTTCAAAATGTTTAATGACTAATGTATGCCATCACCTCATCTTATTTAAAAATAAAAATCATCATTTCAATTAATAATTTCGCAATAATAATTTTTTTCAAATGATATAAAATTCGAGATAAAAATAGCATGGGGTTGTGTTTTTCTTCTTTTGCATTTTCTTTAGGATGTAGAGGGGTATATGTAAGTATGGTTTCCTCAATATTTCCACAATAAGTCCGGCCGACACTGACCACTAAAAGAATCTATCCTGTTTCTGTATACGATGAAGAAGACAAGAAAGCCTCGGGTTATAGGCTCCATTAACATGACATGAAGTTGAAAAGAAAGAGCTAGAATTGTTGTACTGGAAGCGCAATGGAGGGCTTAAAAGAGGCTGCAAAGCTGGCCCTGTCATGTCAAGGATAAAAAAGAGAAGGATTAGAATATAAATTTTTTTTAGGCAATGCCCGAACATATATATATATATATATATATATTGCCGCACGTTGGAGGCAAGACCTGTGAGCCGTGACATTAATTTGAGTCCCCTACCAGCATTTCATTATATTTCTTACATATGTTAATCGTGCCCTAAAAAATATTACACCAAAATTTACTCTTTGTCAAATTTTTTACACCCAGTATGATTTAATAGAAAAAATATTTTATTATCAGTCCATTCAACAAGTTATAATAATATATTCATTTGATTCATAAAATAATTATTTTATAAAATAATTAAATATAATTTTATTTTATAAAATTTTGAAATGATTATTTAGTAGCTTATTATTATTTTAACTTTGATCAAAGTAAAAAAAAAAATTTATCAATAATTTAAATTTTATAATATTTTATTTGATTGAATCAAATTACTATTATAATAATTTTATTTTATTTTATTATAACTTTATTTTTTTTAATTAACCAAACTTACTATTAGTTCTTATAATATTTACAATGGAATCTCGTAATGTATTCATAAACTATGAAGCCTACGTATCCGCTAGGGAAAGAAAGAGGGGTTGTAGAGATTAGAAGAAAAATTGATAAAGTTGTTCTTACATTGTTGAATGAGGGAAACCCATTTTGCTGATCAATTTCCTATACTCTCCTTGTTCACTGCCGGAATGAAAGCTTTGGAAGGAGTTTTGAGTCTGCAAATGAACATAATGCAGTATAGGTTTTTCTTCTTTATGCTAAAATGATTGCAGGCATTCTCCTCTACACTGAAAAAAAAAAAAAATAACAAATGGCTTTCAAAACAAAAACTATAAGCTAATTACTCCGCAATTGAGGAATAATCCATATGGCCTAAAGGTACGGTGGATTGCATTAATTTTCAATGAAAAAATAATTAAAATTAAATGCCACCATAGGGAGGGACTCTGGGACTGGGGAGAGAGGGGCCGGACAGGCCAAATAGACGAGGAGCTCAGCCTTGGCCTCCACGTGTAAATGTAGCTAACCACGGCTAAGCTGATGTGACAATGGCACAGATAAAACGGTCTCCAATGTCCGAATTATGAGTGCACCGCATTGCCGGCGGATTAACCGTTGATTTGGATGTGGTCGTTATCGCCTCGCTTTGACAGAATTTTATGGCAAAACGACAATTAAAAGGCCGTGAGAAATCAACACAACTGCGAATCCAAATGTAGCAAGCTTGATGGCTCATCCCTGGGTCCTCACCCCTTCATATCTCTTTAACTTGCCCATTGGGCTTTCCTTTTTTTTACTGATAATAATTATAAATAGAAACTTCTATTATAATTAAATAACTTTTTACAGTACACATTACATTTATAAATAAATCAACATAAAATAGGATTAAATGCATAACGAAATGGGATGCTTGGGATTGGGATGATATCTTTACTCACTATTAATTTTTCAAAAACAATGACAATATGACATGTGATTTTGACCAGAAATTTCGAAAAAAAAATTAAATAAAGAAGGGGATGCTTGGGATCGTCAAAATTGTCATTTTGACAATATGACCAGAAATAAATCAACATAAAATAGGATTAAATGCATAACGAAATGGGATGCTTGGGATTGGGATGATATCTTTACTAACTATTAATTTTTCAAAAACAGTGACAATATGACATGTGATTTTGACCAGAAATTTCTAAAAAAAATTAAATAAAAAAGGAAATTTTTAATTTTAGAGTATCAAATAGAGCAACATGAAGCAGCAAGATGTCAATAATTTATAGCATTAGCATATGAACGCAAGTAGGAGTAGGTGTGTAGGACCCACGATCGCTATAACCGGCCGAAAAGGATGGAAGGTGGGTTTTCTCCTTTTCGTCAGAGTCAGACTGAGGGGGAGAAGTCTCAGAAAAGGACTGAAAGGAGAAGAAATAATATATATGACCAAATGACCAGACCTTGGTTTGGGTTTTCCCAATGGAGAAACTGAAACACGTAAAAAATTAACTAGGGGGAATCGATGCTGCAGCTTCTGCTGTGGACAGAAGTCAGAGGCTGTGGGGGGTATTAATGTCCTTTAATGGAGTGTCCCAAATTTTGAGAGAGATAAAAAAAGAAAAAAGAAAGAAAGGAAGACCAGAGCCAATGGCATCCTCGAAATTGGAGAATGGAGATATTGAGAGTGAGTTTGGAGCCGGACATGAAGCCTGAAATGGGGGACCCGAGACTCTGTACACTACTGAATAAAAAGAGCGAAAGAAAGAGAAATAAGAGAGGGGTCTGCCTCCAACCATATCTAGGTCAAAAAGTCTAAAATCTAAATTCTTAAGCATGCAATCTAATCTAAAGAAACCAAGTGCAGAAAAAGAGTAGAGAAGGTGTTGACTGTTGATTGTTGAAGGATTCGTGCCTGGTGCAAGTGCCGAGGCATCCCCTTCCTCTGAGTCTGATCTCAGAAAGACAGTATACAACGCCCAGGCCCAAGGCACATTTTCAGTTCTTTTAACTTGTACGAATAGATTGTTTTAAAAAATTATTATTACTATTATAAAAAACAATACTAGCGTAAATCAATTCCTCAACAAAATTCATGCCTAAATTAATATTTAACAATTTTTTTCTTTCGTTTCTTTGAATTTCTCCAGTTATCTATTAATATACAACTCTTGAACATGATTTATTTTATTTTCACTTAAGCATGCTATATTATTACTTAAACAAACATGAAAATTTCATGTTTGTTCTTCAAGCTAACCATTATTTAATAGCTGAACTTGTTTAGGATAAATTTATACTACCAGGACACCGAAACTCCTAAAGCATAATCATATTAATTATGGAATATGGAATCAATTAGCAATTCTTTTGTTGCTTTTCCGGGCTACACGTTTTCATGCAAGATCTTTACTTTTTATGTAAATTCTAGATTGATTAGCTTAAATTCAAATGCATATTACTACGAACCAGAAAAATGCTACCCATTTAGGAACATTGTTGACTAGTGGCTTACGATTGACAGGTCAGGTTGACAAAGAAAGATTAATAAAAAAATTTAAAATTTTTTATGATGTTACAAATAAAAAAAAATTATAAGTATCATAAATATTATTGAATTAAGTTTAAAAGATAAATTAATCAACAAATCAACACATAAACTGAAGATTTTTAACTTAAAGATTTGATCAAAATTATTAAAATTTGAATTTAACATCTCATAAGTTTCGATGCCTTCTCTTTACGCTAAACTTTAAAAGAAAAAAAAAAATCTTTAGTGAAATGAAAGATGAGATGGTGATTTACATTTGCCAACTGCAATGGGACTGAATATATTAACTAATGATGATTTCATAGAAGAATGAATGTTAGGAATGGAGATTCCAAACTTGCAAAGTCACAAGTGATGTGAGGAGGGTGAATGGCATTCCCCGGACACTTGACTTTGAGTTGAATGCAAGCTCAAAAGTCATGATGCCGATGTTGGGAGGGTGAAGGACATTCCATGAACCCTTCGAGTTGAATGTAAGCTCCAAAGTCATGATTTTGGCGGAATTTGAATAACATTTGATAAAAAAAAAATAACATTTTTGTACCAAATATTAGTCCATAAATTAAAATTAGTAAAACTTTTAGTATTAAAAGTTACCTATCAATCGAACCTTCCAACACATATACGATAGTATTTTATTATTTTATTGTTTTGCTTAGCAAAAAAAAAAATTATACTAACTAGAAAAATAACAATTAATCACAGTCATAATTATAGTATAATATTTATACTATTATTAGTCATCGATTGAATTTTATGTCACAAGTCAAGCGGCACAAATTTAGTTACTAAAAATAAAATAAAACTAAATAAAATTAAAAATCAAATAAGACTAATTATATATATTTTTTCTTTTCTATAATATATTTTTATAACAAAGCAACCTTTTTACATTTAAAAAACCACCCACTTTCCACTTAAATAAATACTTATTTTATCCACTTTTTTTATAAAAAAGCTATCCACTTAAAAATAATTAAATTATATTTTTTATATTAAATTTTTTTAAATAATTTTTTTCAAAATATATTTTCATTCACGTAATTATTAGTGAGTGTGTGGAATTCTAATGTAAATAATTAATTATTAATATTTTTTTGACTTTTTTATTAAAATAATATAAACTTTTTTTATTTACGTAAATAAGCTGTTTTTAAATTATTTACCGAAATAAGCCAATTTTGAAAATTAGTTGAGAAATCACCATTTCAAACGATGATTTCTCGATTGTCAAATTTAGTTAAAAAATCACCAAATCAAATGGCGATTTCTCAATTTGTTATAAGAAATCGATAAATAAAATGGCGATTTCTCATCAATTGCAAATCCGGCCAAAATAATTTGATAATTAATTAGGAAATAACTATTTTTTTTTGTTTTTTGTTTTTTGTTTTGTTTTTTGTTAAATTATAGGGGTCACATACACGTGACCCCTATAATTTAGGCTTTTGCAGCCTTTACAGAGGGATATGACTTCTGTTATATCCCTCTAAGGTCACAGGTTACCTAATAGAGGGATAGAGGGAGCTCTCTATAAAAGGAGCTCCCTCATTTAATAGAGAGCTTATAAAACAAAAAAAGTTTCTACGAAAAGAATATAATCAAGTTAAGGTGTTATTCAAAGTTAAGTAATCGAGTTAAAGTTTTTTTACATGTATGATTCAATTTTATTCGTAAAAGTAATTTCAATATGATTATATATATTTTTGTAATTATGATTTATTTTCATTTGTAAAAGTTCATTAATGTTAACTATAATTAATTATACGTAATATTTATTTTAATTTTTATGTATGATTTTTTAGATAATTCATATTAAAATCATACAATTTGGTTTGATTGTATTAGTATTTTTGGTTGAAATATTAGGGTGTTATCAATTTTTATTATTAAATATAAATTATTTAGTAA
>JAQSVH010000006.1:1958250-1980488 GCA_029448705.1 Adansonia digitata | reverse complement strand
GGCCATTCAAAATGTAGAAATTGACCATTAAATCTTAAAAGTTTCACATCTAAACTTTTTTTTTTTAATTTATTTCTTCCAGCTTTTTTTCTTGTTTTATCTTACCCATGCATCATTGTTGGGTTAAGTTATGCCTGTAGCAGACAAAGTTCAAAGTGTGGAGAGTAGAGACAAGAGGCGGCTTGTTGGGAAGCAGGGTTACACCGAACCGAACACAAAACACTTGTTAGCCCAAATCTTACACTAAAAAGAAATTTTCTCTAAGCAGCTGTGCATCTGGTCCCGGCTTTCTTCTTCGGCTGTTATATATGCACACGTGCGCCCCTCTGAATTTACATTCCTTTTTTTTACTTTCAGTTGCAGTTGCTCTCTCCTTTAAATCTTGATCTAAGATTTTGGGTTTTTAGTATTTTTTTTTTAATTTATTTAAGGATATATATTAACTCCTTTGGATCTCACCCTCTCTTTATCTGTTTCTCTCAGGATCTCACATTCTCTTTTATCTCTATATGATACCTGTGAAAACAAACATTTCTTTCTGTGATAACAACAAAAATATAGGGGCTTGCAAGCATCAGTGAATAATTAAAATAATCCTTGTGATTGCTGCCTTATTTTATATGGGTGACCTCTCCATCTCACTGTGAAAAGGACCAACAGCCAACCCTTCCATTCTATTGCTTAAGTCTATATATTATCTAATTATTATCATCATCATCATCATCACACTGCAAAATATTCTGTTTTGCTAAAATAACATGGACCCACCAGTCACGCCCCATTCCCCAACAAAAACAAATTTCTGGCTTTTATTTTTAGACCCATATCCAATTACATCATTGCTACATTTGTTGCTTTCCTCTCATTATCATAGCTTAAATTGTGTATAGTGTTGGTTTTTTATGCTCATGTTCATCCTTTTTTGACTCTTTTGCTTCATCTTCTTTCCATCAACCATTTGTATCCGCTGTGCATATAATTGAAGGTAACTTTCTTTCTTTCCATGGCTTAAGGGTTTATATATATATATATATATATAGTATCACTTAGTAATATCTTTTCTTTCTGTATAAAAATATTAAACTTTTTTCATTCCCTCCTCCCCCCTTTTTCTTAGCTGACTTGTATTTGTAACCTTAAGTACCCCATTGATGCCACAAAAAGTCAAAAAAGATAAAGCTGGTAGATCCCAATTGTCTCTAGATCTAATCTCTTAACTTCTCCTGGTCCCTGTCAGATATAGCTAATAATTCATGCTCCTATAGATGATCATTTATTCATGATTTAGAAAACCCACAAAGGTTTTCATAATTGATCTCGTTGGTTCATAACCGTGAATGTCGAACGACTAGTAATAGAAGATAAACACAATATGAGAATTAACTCCAACTAAATTTCTACTGTTTGAACATCTTTGTATCTCTATATCTTATTATATTATAGTAATTGGGGCAGGAGATTTCTGAGTGTGTGAAAGTGCAAAAGAAGAAATGTCACAAAGATTCGTTGTAAGAAAGGTAAGGCACTTACTTTATAACAGCTAATTGTATCTTTCGTCTCTACCTAAGGGCTTTCATAGTTTCTCTCGTTAGAGGGCCAATGCCCAATGGCATTTCATAAGAGATAAAAGAGTGAAGAAATATAGAAAGAAACAAAGAAAGAGAGAAAGGGTGCCTCTAAAAGCACCTGCCTTGACTAGTCTTGTCTAGCACCACCAGCAAGTGTTATTATTGATACGTGGATAACATCTATCCTCGTACATCGATCTGATCACAGTTCTTCAAAAGGCAAAAAAAAAAAAAAAAAAGCGAATTTAAACCAAAAGTAGTTAAGAAATTTTTTATACGTGTTTTTAGTTTATTTTTTGTTATTATCTTAAGATAAATATATAAACTAAACTAAGGTTCATATAAAAATTTACCAAAATAATACCATTTAGATAATTACCAACTAGTTAGTTAAATATTTGTCTTAATTTATAAAAGTATTCTATAAATCACTTTATTCTCTAACAATATATAATTAATTTATATTAGCTCACAATTTGCATCCAAAGAAGAGACCACGTACGTTTGTTTTGCAAGCACAAAATTAGATGGAAAACACCTTAAAACGTGGGGCAATGCCCTACTCTCCACCGTTTCAAAAGTACATTTTAATTACATTAACTTGGCCATGGTATGGTTCATAGGCAAAATTTAAAGGGTCTAAAAAACCGTTTCATGCCGTTGCAGTCGCAGGCTCTTGACATTCGTCTCTCTGATTATCAAACTTGGAGGGTACCATGATCATATGTTATGACATCTGTACTATTGGGATGCAGAAGCAGCATCAGAGATCTAAGGTTTTTACTCCTTTTTTTTTTGGTAGAGCAATTACAAGTTTATGTTTATGGACAGCAATAATTTTTGTCTTCTAGTTAAAAAATTGTCGAGTTCCAAATATGGTGCCCTTTTTATGCTTTGAAAGAGATTAATAAGATCTCAAAGCAAATATAATGAGTAACAAAGGCATGAAATCATGGAGAAAAGTGGCATTGGAGCAAAGTTTTGAGGGCACTTGGTCGTGACCAAGTGGATGGAGCAACCTGGAAAAAGATATAATCCATTATCTAAATGGTTTTGATTATTTATTTCTGTAGCAAATTGGGAATTAATAATAATATATATATATATATATAAACTAGTATTTAGTATGCGAAAAATTATGCAGTTATGATTCTAGACACTGAAAGAACCTTTTCAGGGGAATTTAATGTGGGAAATATCAATCAGCATCCCTTCTGGGTGAAGTCCCCTCCTTTCAGGGGAATTTAATGTTTGCTCAAATCATCTTTTACTTTTTGGTGGTAAATTATGAAAACTATGATTTTGTTAATAAAATGTGGGATTGGTAAAAAAAATACAAAATAAAAGCATAGCATTGCTGTTCTCACTAATGGTCGATGACGTAAATGTTTCTAGAAGAGAATCTAAGCATATTGGAGTAATCAAAGTTGTGTGCGTCAGCTCAGGCCTTAAATTCAAGCTTTTCTTTTCTTTTTGTACAAGATGCGAGTCGCAAACACGAGCCACTAAATTAATTAAAACTGTCGTAGATGTCACGGCGTTGGGTGGATGCATGACTGCGACGTTGGATAGATACCGATAGGATCCAAAGAGATTTGTCTGCACCTTTCAGCTTGTTCTCTGCAAGCATTACTCCTGTTTTTTTCTTTTTTTTTTTCCCCCTCTCAAGGGAAAACAATACAGTGATATTGATCCTCCCTGAAAGGAACACTTCTAACGTACAATATTTGTGACGTAAGAAAAAGTTGTAAATATTAAATTTAAATATTATTTTTAAAAAATAATTATATGAATTGATAAATTAAACTTAAGAGTTTTTTTTATTTCCTTCGTATGGTTATTTTCTTAGTACAACAAATTTTCATTTATTATTACAAATTATTAATACTAGCAGTTGTTAGTACTGATATTCTTATGGCTAGGGAAATTGGTGGTTGTTTAGAGACGAATTTATAGGCGAAGGTTTTAATCTCCGAAAGAAGAAGAGGTTTTAACTTGATTTGCGTTGAAAGTTAACAATTAGTAAGTGAAGGTGGACCCTCTGCATGCAGCTACCAGAAGCAGATGGAGCTGATGATGAGAAGCAAAGCAGTAAAGCCAAAAACCAAGAAAGATTGAAAGATGGATATCATAAAGAAAGAAAGAAAGAAAGAGGAAAAGTGAACGAAATGCAATTGAGTACGACAGTGGGTCCCTGATGGTTTGAAAAACTGTTGTTTTGGTCGCCGACAGCATATCAGGGGCCTAGATCTCTCTGACAAAATGGTGGCTCTGTCTTCCATCACTCACTTCCACCTCCTTTTTGCCTTGTAAATTTCAAATACCAACTCTGTTGGCACTTTAACCTAACCCAACTTTTTTGCTTTTAAAGAGAGACGGAAGTGGTAGGATTAGTAGTAGAAAAACAAAGGAGGTAGTAGGAAAAGGAAAATTGGAAGGGAAATGGAATGGAATGATTAGGATGCAAAAGATTTGACTAAATATAAGCAATTAAGGAGACAAAACTAGGGTTGCAAAGATATTGTACTCCTGATTATTTTATCTAAGATTAATCTGTAAACTTTCACTCATTTTCGTGGAAAGGGCTGCAAAGAGGGAGTGGAACTGCTGTGACCCTTTTTTCTTTTCCTTTGCTTTTGAACTCTAAGGTATGGACAATGGACAGCCCACTGAGCAACTGGAATGGAATCGTTACTGTTGATGTCACTTGGAAGCCGCCCATTGAACTAAGGTCCAAAATGTTTCCCCCAGGAAGACGAGCCACTGATCGATGGTGTTAGGCCGCCATGAGTCCAAACCCATGATGCACACGGGAGCTCCAAAACGCTTTATCCTAAAACCTAACAAGGCTCGAGTCGTCTTGTAAACATCAGGATACGTGCTTGAGCAGACAACGTCAAGCAGATTTCGAGCTTGACTCTTTTATCACTTTTATGGTATACTTAATTCACTGAAATAAAATTATAAAAAATTAAAATAATATTATAAAAATAGAATAAAGAAAGAATAAGTATTCCATAAGTTGATTGGTTGAATAGAATAAAAAAAATTGATATTATTTGATTACTTAAAATGATAATAAAAAATATATAATGAATAAATGTGAAATGAAATTATTACCTTTAAATTAAATAAATAATATTTATTTATATTTTTATTAATTAAATATTTATATAAACTTAATTATATTTAATAATAAATTATAAAAATAAGTTACTATATATTTAAATAATAATTACATTACAAAATTAATATTTTTTTAGTATATATCATATATATTATTAAAGCGTAATTAAAAATAATATTCTTAAATATATTATATATATTATTTAATAATATTTAAATGTAAAAATAATTTATCCGTATATTTTGAAGAATATATACACTTTTTTTCAGCTTCATTCAGGTCCTCCTCCCTTATTCAAGACTTTAAAACCCAGTAAGAACAAACCAAATTATAAACCCAGAATCTGGCTGCCCTCTACCATTGCCGCCGCTACTGGCCACTGATCTCCAACCCAAAACATTCCCCAATTTCAGCTATAGATTCCTCTCAAGCGTCTCTATTTTCTTTTTCTAATGATTTTTTAAAAAACCTCACAACAAAAAGAAGCCTAGATCTATAAAAACAATTCATGAGAAAACCCACAAAAAATCCTTCTTTCTCCGTTGCATGCCTCCTGATTTCATTTTTTTCCTACTGGGTTAGAAATCATTTCAACTTCAAATGAAGGGAAAATAATTAAAAAAAATTAGATTAAAAAAACCAATAGAGAAAGAAGAGATGAAAACGGAAATGAATTTGCTATGGAGGTTTTCGTTGGGCTAACGCTTGCAAACTGAGGTGAGATCGATGGTGTAACAACAGCAAAGGCTGGCAATAAGATAAGATGCTGGAGACAAGCCACAACCACCCAACAATGGTGATAGATTTCTTCTTTCATCTTCGTTTATCTTTAAGAGGAACAATGTGTAAGATTTGTGTTTGTTCAACTCGGCGAATATACAGATGCCAAGGGTGGGGGTTAGAATTTTTTTTTGTCCAAAAAAAAAAGGGTTATTATGGATGGCACCGAATAGTCATTGAGAGGGTAAGGCTCTGAACGGCTATTCAGGCCTCACCCGTAATAGAGGGCTGCACGGAATGACTGATTCGTCAGTCAAATCTGAACCAAACAACCAAACATAACGTTATGTACATATCTGTTACCCACCATTTATGGGACTTCCATCTAATCCATGACTGACAAACGCGGGATGGAAAAGAATAGCTCAATTTCACCTATTCAACATCAGCAACGAGCACATATTTTTCAGGTGAATTGTGATGATAAGTAGTTTATCAAAGTCTACATTCTGATTCAAAGACTATTAAGGGGCACAGCTTACGAGGCACTGACTATATATATATATATATGTATATATTAAGAAGCTAGCTAGAATCCAAGACATTTATGCATGTATAAAACTGAAAACAATTACATAGAAGTTGTCATCTTCTGTACCCATGATATCACAGTTGATATGGTTCTTGATGATAATGTTGGTGTTGATATCTCCTTCATAGCAAAACTGGATGGATAAATTTTTTCTCATAGATTTGATTGGAGGATAGTCCACTGCAAGCCTTGGGCAGAGCAGATCCTTTATAGGCCTTGCAAACATAGCTTATATAGTTTTCATAGTCCTGCAATCAGAGACATAGACATCCTTTTCTTGAATATCATCGATATTGACATTGTTTAAAATCACATATATGAGTAATGAAACAAGTAATTGGGATCGCCTATTGCCTTGGAGCAATAAAATAGAGCTGGGATGGAAAAGAAATTTCACTCACTCTGATAGTCAAGAGAACAAACCTCATAAATTGGCTGACTGTTCACAACAACCCAAGGCACAAATGTATGAGGAGGTTCGAGGACATTAGTTTCGGCTGCATATTGTAGTTCAAGCTGCATAAAAATAAAAATCCCATATTCAGCCATTCAGTTATGCATTACAGGATAATGTTTTGACATGATAAATTAAACATAACAACAGAAAGAGGTGAAAAAACATAAAAGATAAAAAAATAAATAAATATATAAATACATAAATAAAGTCCGTCAACATGACATAAACTATGATAGGGTAGATATAAATTCATGAACAGGAGCAAACTGTTGTCCCTAAGAAATACAACCAACCTTCCCACTAAGAGTCTTTCAAATACCAATGAAGGAACAGTAAACGACACAATGATAGAAACTGAAAGGCATGTAAATCACCAAAAACTAGAATAACATCTTCTAAGAACACTAATAGTCCAGTTGCATCGGCAATAATTTTGTACACGCTAATGGCAGGTACTTGTAAAGTTATATACACTTACCATATTCACAGTGATAATAGCCATAATCCAAGATTTAATACATTAAAGCAAATTATATAAAGAGACAGTAACACTAAATTATACTATTGCTTATACAGTTGAGCATTGCTTAATCCTTTCTATTTTCTATTCCACTTTCACCTCGTCCAACAGGCGAAGTTTCATTTATTGCTTTTTGCTTTTCAATTTTTTTTCCCAGTAGTGACCTAAAAAAAATCACATAACAATTGGCAGAGTTGCTCATAAGAATCAGTAAAGTAGAAACGCTTTTCTTTTGGCAGAGTTTCGTCAGGTAGCTGAAATCAAAGTAGCGAACAACACAACAGCTTGTTATATCCCCTTCGCTAAAATCAGTTGGAGATCATGATGATGAAGCACTTTTCTTATGCACATAAATCTCAAATTGAGGTATCATAAGATTACCAGTCAAAGTTGTGGTAAAATGCTAAACTTCTTTGAGAGCTAATAAATGCACACATCTCAGGTTTTCTCTAGTTAGTAACTTATACACAAGGATATACGTTAGAATATTCATACATCTTAATTGTTTAGGTGAAAACAAAAGTGAATAGAAACATATTCTTGACCAAATGTTCACTTGAGAGGACTAACAAATAAAATTCATATCATATCACAGGAAAGGAATTAGTAAAGTTTTAGCCTAGATAGTAGAGACTGACCTTTTGCCCAAGTCCACCGCTATAGCAATCGACAACGGGCTTTGAATCCAAGGCTAAATTCTCAAAGCACGATTCCCACTCAAGGTACTTCCGCTCAGATACCAAAGCCTCAACGCAGTAGATGAAAGGGAAATGGTCCTTCTGCATCAAAACAGCTTGCCTTTAACGTAACCCTTATTGTACATTTCGGTCGGAATCAGGAAGAAGTAAATTTCCAATTATTTCAACATAGGTTTTAGTTATGGCATGTTCTGTCCTAAAAGAAAGTTCTAAACTTTGCGGCCAAATCAACAATAAAACCCAGTGCAAATATGAAAAATTTTTACCAACCGAGGCCAGGCATCAATTGCACAAGCTTCCACTGTGTTCAACAAGCATTCACCTGGGCCATGCTGCAACCCAAAATAAAAAAAAAGGGTAAAAGCATGCAAACAAATTATTGCCTTTTTTTTCTGGGAAAAATAATACTTAAATTGAAGGCCAATTGAAAACTTAGTTGAATTAAAACACAGTCAAATCTAATAAGAAGACCTGGCAATCAAAGGTGTCGTTGCCTTTGAGTTTGGCGTTTCCCCAAGGAACGAGGCGGAGATCGACGATGGAGATGAGATCATCTTCGAAGAGCTTAGCTAGGTAATTGACTATGAAATCGAAACTGTCTGGACACAGGGATTCGTAGTATACAGCCAAGGAGACTTTATGTGAATCGGAAGGAAGAATAATTTCGGAAGCTGAAGCAAATGGGTCGAGCAAGAAGAGGCAACACAGAATTGAAAGGGCAACCCCTGGTTGATAAGCTGCCATTGAGGAAAGCAAAGATCAAAGATGGCAATTTTTTTTTTTTTGAATTTCTGTTTGCTAAAGTATTTAAAAAAAAAAAGCCAAGATCGATGGATAAATTGGAAGCCCAAGTCCATGAGCTTTTGAGATCCATTCTTAGCCCTTAATGGTCCAGGTTGAGTAACCCTTGGCCAACAACATCAAGATGCCGAGATGCACACAAATTAGGATTTAGAGGAAGTAATATTTGACAGAATGAGTTGAGTGTATTGCACCTATATCAACAATAAAGAAGACAGACAGACAGACAGACGATATTTGAAGGTTGCAAAGGAGTTTTCTGTTACAAATAATAAAATAATAAAATTTAAAGAAATAGCCAACTCAAGTGCATTAATTTCTTTTTTTTTTGTTGGGTGCATTAAGCATGAACTTCATTACTGATGTTCAGCAACCATGGGATGGCAGCAAAGTCACACGACACAATTGCCTTTCAGTTCCAGTTGGTAATGCGTGCTAAGTAAACATCTTACAGACAATATCCCGATCGTAGTTCACTTCAAATCCTTACAGACAAGCAGCATGTCATCTAGCATTCAAAGATCAATCTCTCGAGGTAGTTTGTTCAACCAGTATTTCTAAACATTGAAATTTGTCACCATATCTTTATTTTAATTGATATTTATTGTTCTGCTTTTTAGATTAAAACAAATTTGACTTTACATCATTATTATTTTTATTAGATTAAATCTTGCAACTAATTTTAATTTTTTTTAATTGAATTTGACCATTCAACTTTGATTGTAAAAAATTTGAAGATAAAATTAATTTATAAAAATAAAGAATATTAATGTGTAAAAACTAGAGCTTTATGTTATTTATCATCCTTTATTAATTAATTTATTAAATCCTAATTAGAAAGATGAAGTTTTTGAAGAAATATTTTTTAATTAAATTTTATCTTAAAATTGTATGCGATTAAAGTTGATTAAGAAAATTCAATAAAAAAATCAAAATTTAAACAAATAAAAATAGAAAGACAAAATTCAATAGTAAATTTATCTATAATGATAAATTAAACTTAATCTAAAAATATAATAATAAATATCAATTAATATAAAATATAATGATAAAGTTTAATATTATCTTTTAACCCAGAAATTACGTTATATATGTATTGTATGCATATACTGCCGCTCAGAAAAACCCAAAATAATTTCGGGTTCTTCAGAAAAACTGCAAAGAAAGACGAATGAATGAAAAGAAAAGAAAAGATAACAAAGTTGTACCACAAAAATAAAAATTATGAAAAGCAGGAAGGAAGATGAGTGCAGGCAGAAAAGAAAAGGGCCAAGTAAACCAATCCTAAAAACAAATAGAAAGCCCCACGAAAGCCCCTGGCTGGCAGTGGCAGTTCTAGCATTCATGCTTCGCAGTTTGTACAAGCACAACACAACAGCTTTATTAATTCCCCTCTTCCCCTACGCCTCCCCATTCTTATTTATTTATTTTTTGAAAAACAGAGCAAACTCGCTTCTTCTTTACTTTCTCCACCGAACCAACCTCTCAGATTTTAAATTCAATTCCCTATCATATGCCTCCAAATCCCTTCGTACTCTTTCTTTTTCTCACCATTCTATGCCTCCTTGGCTCTACTGCTGGCGCCATAGGCGTCAACTGGGGTACCATGTCTTCCCACCCTCTCCCACCTCCCAAGGTGGTTGAGCTCTTGAAGTCCAACGACGTTTCCAAAGTCAAGCTCTTCGATGCTGACCCACTTGTGCTACAAGCTCTCTCTGGCTCCAACATTGTTGTCACCGTGGGCATCCCCAATTCCATGCTCAAAACTTTTAACTCCTCTAGGAAAGCTGCTGAAAGTTGGGTCCATGATAATGTCACCCGCTACTTTTCTCATGGTGGAGCTGGAGTTCGAGTTGAGTATGTTTCTTGCCCTTCCTTCTTCTTGTTTTGCTTTTGGGATTGATCTTGCTTTGCGTTTGGTTTTGATGCTTAAAGTTCTTTCCTTTCATTTATTAATTTTTAATTACGGGGCTTGTATTTTTCATGTTTGGGCATTAGCATCTTCAGTTAGTTTTGGTGTTAGGGTTTGGAATGGAAAATGTGGGTACGTGAGTTACTGATTTCGATTCTTTTTTCTTTCTTGGATGGCTACAAGCTGCAACATACTAGTTACTTGAGTGAGATGCTGTAATCCATCAAAGCAAGAGGAAAGCTCATATATTGGAAGCTATATCAATTTAAAGATGACAAACTAAGTGGTACTAAACTACTAATTTTGAAGTGCTTTCTTGCCAAATTTGTGAATGCTGGTTTGGTGTAGAATCTTATTCTCTTAGACCTTTGTCGTATTAAGAGTTAGTTGTATGGAAGACAGAGACTTGGTCTGAAAAGAACTATAGAAGCAGCTACAGGTTCTGCTGTGTGGCTGGAAGTTGATTATCGCATCTGCCTTTGATGATTAAGATTTTTCTTATTAAGTTTGGTAATCAGATATCTATGTCTTTGGCACCATTTTTTTTTCCCCTTTCCGAACAAGTTCCATCAGACTTCTATAGTCTGGCATTGCTATTTCTTTTTTCCTCGTAGAAGGTCAAAAAGCAATGAAAGGTAAGGCCAATAACCTCTCGGCTTAGTGACTAAGAGTGAGTTAGAATTGGCATATAAGCTTGGATTTGATTACAAGCATCCCCTTCCCTTCCCTTATTATCAAATATATATATATATATATATATCAGTTCAGTTGGATGATTTCATGGACAATGACCTTCACATACATCATAGTGATGCAAATTATTTGTAATTACATATTCTTAATCATATCTTCTTCAATGCAAGGGCAACTCTACCTTTGTTGAGGGTTTCATTCTCATAGCTAGTGTAAAACTTTGTCCGATCTTTTTCAATATGGATCATGTTTTATTGAGTAAATTTTTGCCTTTTCTTTTAATATAACATTTATGCTTTAGAATTTTTCTTTTTCTACATCTATGGCTGATTAGACCTTTTGTAGGTATGTTGCTGTTGGAGATGAGCCATTTCTCCAAAGTTATGGTGAGCAGTTTCACCCTTTTGTCATTGGAGCAGCGATGAACATCCAAGCAGCCTTAACCAAAGCAAACTTGGCGAGCGAAGTGAAAGTCGTTGTTCCATGTAGTTTTGATACCTTTGTGTCTGAGTCCAGCCTGCCTTCAAAAGGACACTTCAGGACCGACCTCAATAAAACCATGATCGAACTACTGACATTTCTCAGCAAGCATCACTCTCCTTTCTTCGTTACTATTTCTCCGTTTATAAGTTTCCAACAGAACAAGAACATATCCCTTGACTTTACTCTTTTCAAAGAAAATGCACGTCATCGTAATGACAGTCATAGAACATACAAAAACAGCTTCGACTTAAGCTATGATACTGTTGTTACTGCATTATCAAAGATTGGGTTTCCAGAAATAGATATAGTTGTTGCATGCATTGGTTGGCCTACTGATGGAGCAGCCAATGCAACCTCATCGGTTGCTGAGACATTTATGAAGGGCCTCATTGGTCACCTTCATAGCAAAATAGGAACTCCTCTCAGACCTAGGAATCCACCAATAGAAACATTCATATTTAGCCTGTTGGATGAGGACCAAAGAAGCATAACCTCCGGAAGTTTTGAGCGACATTGGGGCCTGTTCACTTTTGATGGCCAAGCCAAGTACCGTTTTAACTTTGGCCAGGGCTCAAAAAACCTTGTGAATGCTCAATTTGTTGACTACCTTCCTTCAAAATGGTGTGTTGTAAACAATAACAAAGATTTGTCAAAAGCAACTGCAAGGGCTTTGGAGGCATGTTCTGTATCTGATTGTACGGCACTGTCTCCTGGTGGTTCCTGTTCCAATATCAGTTGGCCTGGTAATATATCCTATGCATTTAATAGTTACTATCAGCAGCATGATCAAAGGGCTGATAGCTGTGATTTTGGGGGGTTGGGTCTCATCACCACTGTTGATCCATCGGTTCATAACTGCAGATTTTTTGTTGAACTTCAAACTTCTCATTCAACTTCTGCTTATGAGGCTTATCTCTTTCTTAGGATAATGTTGCTGATGACCTACCTTTTTTCATGTTTATTGGGTTTCACATAGTGGAGAGAAATGTTTTTAAATTGCAACAGGCTTATTGCTGTGGTATTTGTTGAGCAGGGATTTAGATTAGCTCCAAAGCGTTGTTGCTGATTTTCATTTGAAAGAGAAGGATGGAGGTAAATTAAATTGACCTCAATTTTGTGTATTGGCGATTCATTTTTGGATGTTTGAGCTTGTTTATGTTGGAAATGTTAGATCCTTTGATTTCAATCTTTTTTAGTCAAAGTATGGCATCAAAGTGATGATTGACATCAAGCAAAGATTAGATAGTGAACATACCCTGTTTTAGCAGTTATCCTCTTGATGATCAACCATGTACCAAGTTTAAATAACCTTTTTAGTATGTTTCACAGCTTTGCAAAGAGAGAATTTTAGAAAAAAGATTCGCATAAATGTGATTGAAATTGCGATATGGTGGAGTGATATAAGATAGGTTTAGACCTTATGAGTACTTAAGAAGCGGCATTTTAAACTCAAACATCGGATTTCCAAGCATCAACTGTGAAGGCACGTGAAAGTGAAACAACTCAAGAATTTACTTTTGTTTCAAATTCGTTATCATTGATAGTCAGAAAAAAAGATTCTTACTCCTATCAAAATTCGAATATTTTGCAATGCTTGGAGCTGTTTGATTAAATTGATTCTTGTACTCAAAGAAAACAGTGCACATACAGTTCAACTGCTGCTGCTTTTGGATTGGATAAATGAAAATTAATTAATTCTTGTACAGTTATTATCCCAACTCAAACCGATCCAGGTTGGTCAAATTCAATAGGAACAACACTTACTTGTGGTCCAGGTGGCTGAGGCTTAAGTAATAATTACAAGATGTATACGTCCATCCTGCATAAAACCACCAGGATTCATTTCAGTTGAACGCGTCATTTCTAGTTTTATAATCAAAAGCGCAAGGAGACAGGCAAAACGAAACTGTCACACTATAAAATATAAACTGATTTATTGCGTTTGCCAGATTGTTTTGAGAATTCTTACACTATATCTTCCTCTTTGTTAAATTCCTGGCATGAATCCTGTCCCCATGAAACCTATCATCAACGCTCACGTCGTCGCAGTACCTTATCCTGGTAGAGGCCACATCAACCCTATGATGAACTTGTGTAAGTTACTAGCTTCAAGAAAGCATGATCTTCTGATCACCTTTGTCGTTACCCAAGAGTGGTTAGGTTTCATCGGATCCTGCGCCAAGCCTGATAACATACATTTTGCTTCAATACCGAATGTTCTCCCATCTGAGCTAGTTCGAGGTGCTGATTTTCCTGGCTTTTATGAAGCTGTTAAGAAAAGGATGGAAGCTCCGTTTGAGGAGCTCCTTGATACAATTGAGCTACCAGTGACTGCTATCATAGCTGATGCTGAGCTGGAATGGGCAATCCGAATGGGAAATAGAAGAAACTTTACTGTGGCCTCACTCTGCACAACATCAGCAACAGTATTTTCCCTATTGTATCGCACAGTCCTCGCAGAAAACTGGCATTTCTTAGTTGATCTACTAGGTACTAATTCACAGTATAACATTTCCTAGTTGCTATAAGGGATACTGACTCGCCGTTGTAACATTTTTCTTAGTCGATTATTCGCGTTCATACATTTATATCCCAATTGCTTATTGATGATAGCAATTAATTGATGACTGTATAACAGATAAGGGCAGTGAACTTGGGGAGCAGAACCCTGGAATTTCACCAAGTCATTTTGCAGACCTTCAACTGATGCTTGAAGGAAGTACGCGGCAAGTTATCCAGCTTACATTGGAATGCATTGCATGGGTGCCAAAAGCAAAATACATTTTATTCAATTCAGTTTATGAGCTTGAACGCCATGTCATTTACGCTCTAAAAGCAAGATTCAATATTCCCATATACACGATTGGCCCTGCAATCCCCTACTTTGAACCTCATGAGAACTCCTTGGATACTGCCTTTCAAAAGGTCCCCGATTATCTGCAATGGCTAGATTCTCATCCTCCGTGTTCTGTTTTGTACGTCTCCTTGGGAAGCTTTCTCTCAGTTTCAAACGACCAAATAGATGAACTTGCTGCTGGGCTACAAGATAGTGGTGTTCCATATGTGTGGGTAGCTCGCGGAGAAGCTTCTCGGCTGAGGGACAATTGTGGTGGTATGGGGTTAGTAGTACCTTGGTGTGACCAATTGACGGTGCTACGCCATTCTTCTATTGGGGGATTTCTAACACACTGCGGGTGGAATTCCGTTCTTGAAGCTACATATGCAGGTATTCCAATGCTCACCTTACCAATACTTTTTGATCAAGCTCCCAATAGTAAGAAAATTGTTGATGACTGGAAGATTGGCTGGAGGTTGAAAGAACAACAAAAAGATGAAAATTTTGTGACAAGAGCTAGAATTGCAGAGCTTGTCCGAAGTTTCATGGATCCAGAGAACAATGAGGTGAAAAACATGAAAAAATCAGCAAGAGAACTCAAAGAGAAGTGCCAAAAAGCAGTTGCCAAAGGCGGATCATCTCAAATAAACCTTGATGCTTTCATCGAAGACATCTCACAAGACAGTGGCATGCTCATTGATTAGATTGATTTTGATGTTAACTTGGAGCTTTAGTTTTCTACATCCTTAAATAACAGACTAGAAGATTAATATAAATGTTAGTTTGTTTACTTTGTTGATGATCAGTTGAAAGCACCTTTTACATCATATGCCATCTGCATGTTTCAGGTTTTTTCTGCATGAACATGTATGAAACAAGAACAACAGGCACACGCAGATGCCAATATTTGCAAACATTCAGTTCCATCAGTAAGATCTTGACCCTGTCAAAAGGAGAAGGCCAGTTCAATACGAATTTGCCTTCCAAGAACAATGACAGCTTACCAGCTCATTAATCCTAAACTTTAGCTTTTGAATTAGCCCTTTTCATTGGCTAGATTATTGCTAAAAATGACTTAGCTTTTGAAGGGCCGAAAGGAAATAGAGGCTTTAGATTATTCACTAATATATTAGTTCTTCCAGTAGACAACAAATTAGTGCCGAGCGTTCTAAATCAAAACCGAATTAAATCACCTATTGAGTGACACCTTAACAATTGACCACAGTTTTGTTTGCTTCTTTAACTAATTTCTCAAGAAAGAAACAGAATATAAATTAAAATCCCTTTGAAAGGAAAGATAACGCTCCAAGACTGGCAGGTTGCTATCATGATGACTCAGAAAACAACTTCGTTGAAACCTTGGTTTGTCCTTTTAGCCATAAAGTCCAAGAAAAATATGCTGTGTTCCACGTCAGTTGAAGACTTTCTGTTAAACTTTAGTAAATGCTCCCCGAACTACATTAAGAATTCCTTATTAAAACAAGCAGGAAAAAAAAGAAGAAGAAGAAGAAGAAGCAGTTTTGGATTGATTTGCAAATTTGAAATGCTTACTAGAAATCAAATTCAATTGTGAAAACCAATAAAATTTCACCAAAAAGAAATAGTACTGTTTTGATGCTTTGTTTTTATATGGTTTAGTTCTAAGTGGAATGATAAAGAACTTCATCGCTGAAAAATATTACTTCTTCCGAACTCATCAAATAATTCACTGAAGTTTCAGACATGGACTCAACAAATACGCAAACAAAACTGTGTGCCACGTGGTGGCCATGCCGTATCCTGGACGTCGCCACATCAACCCCATGATGAACATCTGCAAGCTGCTTGCTTCAAAAAAGAAAGATATTCTCATCACCTTTGTTGTCACCGAAGAATGGCTCGGTTTGATCGGCTCTGATCCCAAGCCCGATAACATACTTTTTGAAGCAATCCCGAATGTCATCCCACCTGAGCGGCTTAAAGCCGCCAATTTCCCAGGCTTCTATGCAGCTGTGATGACAAAGATGGAAGCTCCTTTTGAGCAGCTTCTAGATCAACTTGAGTTGCCTGCAACGGCCATCATAGCAGATATCGAGGTTCGATGGGGCACCGGTGTCGGGTATCGAAGGAATATTCCTGTGGCGCTGGTCTGGACGATGTCGGCTTCTGTGTTTTCCATGTTTAATCATTTTGACCTCCGTATAAAGCAAAGCCATGCTAAAATTAATCTGATAGGTGGACCATTTTTTTCTATATAATTAAGCAAAATTAGCATGTTTCCGCTGTGATAAAATTCAATTACAAGGTCGATTCAATTATGAGTCCTTGAATTTTTAAATTAATATTACTGTCTATGGCTAATTAGTTTTTGTTTTGGTTTTTCATTCTTCCTTGCAATAGAACAAGTAGACTACATTCCAGGAATTTCTTCAGCCAATGTTGCAGAACTTCGAACAATTTTCCATAGGGACGATCAAAGAGTCTTGGAACTTGCTCTTGACTGCATTTCAAGAGTACCGCAAGCACAGTATCTTCTGTTCACTTCAGTGTACGAGTTTGAACCCCAAGTCTTTGACAGCTTAAGGGAAACTTTTGGTTTCCCGGTCTATCCCGTTGGCCCTGCCATACCCTACCTGGAACTTGGAGATGGTTCCTATAAAAGTAAAAGCTGCCTTCAGTGGTTGGATTCTCAACAAGCAGGTTCTGTCTTGTACATCTCATTGGGAAGTTTCCTTTCAGTGTCGAACACCCAAATGGACGAAATTGTTGCCGGATTGCAAATCAGCGGAGTTAAATACTTGTGGGTGGCCCGCGGAGAAGCTTCGAGGTTCAAAGATCGTTGTGGTGAGATGGGACTCGTAGTTCCTTGGTGTGACCAATTGAAAGTACTGTGCCATCCATCTGTAGGGGGATTTTGGACACATTGCGGATGGAATTCCATCCTGGAAGCTGTTTTTGCTGGCGTTCCAATGCTTACGTTTCCTCTGTTTTTGGACCAAGATAACAACAGTAGGCAAATCGTGGAAGATTGGAAAAATGGGTGGAGGGTGAATAATACGATGAAAGCTGAAAATTTGGTCACCAAAGAGGAAATTGCACAAATTGTTCGGGGGTTTATGGATGCTGAAAGCAACGAGGGAAAGGAAGTTAGAAGAAGAGCAAAAGAACTCCAGGATAAATGTCTAGTTGCAATTTCTGACGTTGGGTCTTCTGGTGCTAACCTTGACGCATTTATTAATTCCATTTCACGAGGAAAAAGGCACTGATCATTTCTCTCATCTTGTAAACATTGTTACTAACAGTAGGAGGTGGCGGTAGACAAAGTCCTTGTGTTCTTGAAAAACCAATCGTTTTAAGCTTTAATGGCAAAATGAAGTAGTACTGTTCTAAGTCTTGGACGCATTTGCATGTCGTAAGTATTTCTGGGATAATTTTTTTTTTTTAAGTATTCCTAGGCTGCATCTAACTCCAATTACAATTCCCCATACTGCCATATTAAAACTTTAAACTAAGCTAAGGCCATTCATTTTTTTTATATTGATTTTACTGCTTATTATGCAACTCAAAATATACAGATAGTTTGAATATTTCCACTTGCTTAATGGTTGGGTTAAAAATAGCTTTTATATGTCCAGAGATTAAAAAAAAACAACTATAAACGACGAGGTTGAGAAATGAAGTACATATTGCAAGGCATTATAATTTTATCGATTACATGTGCATATTTTTAGCATTTCTAGGATCCATCAGTACCCAATTACATTTCCTCATTTTCATCCTAAGAAGATACAAATTGCAAGGCTTTCGTCATTGTGTGTTTTCAAAGATTTACTCTCACGTTTCACCATAATCATCTCAGTTCTCACCAGCTTGAAAACGAAGTTCAGACATGAACTCCATTAGCGCTGAGCCAACATTATGCCACATAGTGGCCATGCCGTACCCTGGTCGAGGCCACATTAACCCACTAATGAACCTTTGCAAAGTACTAGCTTCAAAATCTGACAACATTCTCATCACCTTTGTGGTGACTGAGGAGTGGCTTACCTTCATAGGCTCCAACAAGAAACCTGGTAAAATCCGCTTCTGCTGTATACCAAACGTTGTGCCATCCGAGCTGGTCCGAGCTTCTGATATGGTTGGATTCTTGGAAGCTGTTTGGACCAAAATGGAGGATCCATTTGAGCAGCTCCTGGATGAACTTGAGCCTGCAGCTAATCTTATTATAGCTGACACGCATCTTTTTTGGGCGGTGTCTGCTGGACATAGGAGGAGAATCCCTGTGGCGTCATTTTGGCCCATGTCAACTACAATGTTTTCGGTTTTTCACCATTTTCATCTTTTCCAGGAAAAAGGCCACTTCCCGCTGGATTTGTTAGGTAATGCACATTCTTCTTTATTGCTCTAAATCTATCCCTTTTTCCTTTTAATATTCTGTTTTCAATCTATCGTTCTATTTACTGCATTGTAACGAAATGGAGTGTCGGCATCCAGGTTTGAATAGTTTTCTAAGCAGAAGGAGATTTTATTTTCCTGATGACCCAAAAGATTCTAGAATGTAGGAGATGCACGGCCAGTGAAATTTGAAATTAAATATAGAATCTAATTGAATTGATTTTGCTTTTCTTCGATTGTGCACAAGGTAGAAAACAAGAGTGAACAAGTTGACTACATTCCTGGGGTTTCCTTGACACATTTGCTGGACCTTCCAGGGTTTAATGGAGGGATCTACCCACGTATATTGAAGCAAATCTTGGGCTGTATTTCGATGGTGCGCAGGGCAAATTATCTGTTATTTCCTTCAATCTACGAGCTTGAATCTCAATCCATTGATGCCTTAAAAGCAGAATTTTCCCTCTCCATCTACACAGTTGGCCCTTCCATACCTTACTTAAAACCTGGAGACAAAGCCTGTTCAAGTCCTGGCCATTTTGAATCCGACCGCTGCTTACAATGGCTTGACAGACAACCTAGTAACTCCACGTTGTATGCATCAATGGGAAGTTTCCTTTCGGTTTCAAGTGTCCAGATGGAGGAAATCAGAGCTGGTTTGCAAGACAGTGGCGTTCGGTTCTTGTTGGTGGCTCGAGAGGAGACTTCCAGGTTGAAGGATGGCTGTGGTGATGAGGGGTTGGTGGTGCCTTGGTGTGACCAACTGAAGGTGTTATGCCATCCTTCCATAGGGGGATTTTGGAGTCATTGCGGGTGGAATTCTGTTAGGGAAGGTATATTTGCAGGTATTCCTTTTCTTACCTTTCCTCTATTTGCAGATCAAAAACTGAATAGTAAGCTCATTGTGGAGGACTGGAAGATTGGATGGCGGGTGAAGAAACATCAGTCCACAACAGAGAATTTGGTTGCAAGAGGCGAAATTTCCATTTTAGTTCAAAAGTTCATGGATTTGGAGAGTGATGATGAAGTAAAACAAATGAGAAAAAGAGCGAAAGAGCTTCAAGACAAATGTTTACAGGCCATTGGGAAGCATGGATCATCTGAAACCAATATTAATTCCTTCATTCAGAACATTTTACAATTTAATGGCCATTAATCAATTATATTTATAGTTCCTGAAGCAGGCTTTAACTCAGGATTTTTCTTTCCCCAGCCTGAAGTTGTTGTCTCTGACTAATAAAACTCCTTTAATTGGAGCAACAACTGCAATCAAGCTAAAGACTTATTTTCAAACCAAACAAACCATGCCTTTCAATTTTTCTTTTCCTGAGAAAATTAACAAGACAGCAAATACCAGATAACCTTAGCCGCTATCACAAGTGTATTAGGAATTATTTGTGCAGTAAATGTTTTCTCAGCTATCATATCGTACGAGGTGCAATCTTTGTCTATATAAATGCATTTCAGGTACGATTACACTACACACATATAATATAAATAAAATAATTAACATATGATATAATATGAATACATATTAATTCATAAAAACTTATATAAAATATAAAATTTTTTTAAAATAATTATAATATAATAAAAAATATAACTATGATATGAACACGAAGGGAAAAACTTCGTGGGTCCACCAAACATAAGAAGATTTATGCAAATAAATAAATAAATAAATGGAAAAGTGGGGATTGGATATTGGGCCCTCTTTAGGTTAATTTGTGGAATTTATGAAGAAGCCCAATAAGTTGTCCAGTCAAAGTTATTACATGGTATCGGGTCTGATTGTGATGGATTGCAAAGTTTTCAATCTTCATTTAATCCATTCCGTCTAAATCTTCTCAGAAAAAAAAATGAAAAAAAGGTTAATTGAAAAGAAAAGAAACCCCCTGTTTCTTGGAACCCTAATGCAACTTGTCTACTTTCATCTCTGACTTTGTTAAAGCTTCAAAATCTATTGTTTATTACCTAGCAAGAGTCACAATAAAGAAAAAGCACAAAAAGGAATTACAAGAAGCACACAAAAGGAAAAATCTTCTTTTGAATTTTCTTCTCTCTTGAAATATGCTATTCAATCTTAATCTTCCCATTTAGAAGACTAAAACTTTTTGTATGGCTACAACTGCACCGCCAAACCCATTACAAAACCCTAATTATACCTATTCTTCATTCCAAAAAACCCAATTTTTTCACCAATTCTTTATTCTTGATGGCGACAGAAGCTACCACAACAAACTTCCAAAATTCAGACTTCCGGCCAGTTCCACAGCCGACGGATTTCCACGCGGAGGTGACCGTGAGTCCCCACGATGGGCTCCACTTTTGGCAGTTCATGATTGCTGGTTCCATCGCCGGCAGCGTTGAGCATATGGCTATGTTCCCTGTTGACACCGTCAAGACTCGGATGCAAGCTCTCGGTTCTTGCCCCATCAAATCGGTGGGTGTGCGTCACGCGCTCCGTTCCATTCTTAAATCAGAAGGACTTCCGGGCTTATACCGGGGAATTGGGGCCATGGGACTTGGTGCTGGCCCGGCCCATGCCGTCTACTTCTCTGTATACGAAGTTTGCAAGAAGCATTTTTCCGGTGGGAACCCGAATAACTCGGTGGCTCATGCGGTTTCCGGTGTTTTCGCGACGGTAGCAAGCGACGCTGTTTTTACGCCTATGGATATGGTGAAGCAAAGGTTACAGTTAGGTAATAGTGCTGCTTACAGAGGGGTGTTTGATTGTGTTAAGAAAGTTTTGAAAGAGGAAGGTTTTGGGGCGTTTTATGCTTCCTACAGGACGACGGTGCTTATGAATGCGCCGTTTACAGCGGTTCATTTTGCTACGTATGAGGCGGTGAAAAGGGGCTTGATTGAGATTTCACCGGAGAGTGCAAGTGATGAGCGGCTCATTGTCCATGCTACGGCTGGTGCTCTTGCTGGTGCTTCTGCTGCGGCTGTCACTACACCGCTTGATGTAGTCAAAACTCAGTTGCAGTGTCAGGTAATTCAAGCTTTGGCTCTTTTTTTTTTTTCCCCCTAGCTTATGGGATTTTGCTACAGTGAGTTGAAGCTGTAATCGGTATATGCTAGCTATATGAGACGCTTTTGTTTAGTGGATGCAGTAAGTTACCACTTCTATGCAGAAATAGTAAAAGGAAGCCCTGATATCCTACTGTTTGCCATGTGAAATTAGTTAATCTTTTGATATCCTGATTGAAAGCTTATAAATTCTGATTTGTCTGTTTCCAGACAGATGAGATAATGAACTATTTTTCTTTCAGGTCAAATCCTTCCTTATCACTTTGAGTTTGCTGCCCTTTTAGAAGATGGGATCTATCTTTGACAAATTTATTATTTACCACTGAGTACTTGTTGAATATTCTCAGATGAATAGAATATAGCCAAAGCTATGGCTTTAATGATTTGTATGGTTTTAATTGACAAATTTCTCCTGCCTTTCGTGTTT
>JAQSVH010000006.1:1926174-1955332 GCA_029448705.1 Adansonia digitata | reverse complement strand
GAGAGAGAGAGAGAAGAAGCTTGTATTTAAGCGGTCAATAAAGTTTTTTTTACCTTTCCAGGCCCCAACTCATAACTCTTCTTCAGCCCTTTGGTCAGCAAAGTTTTCACTGTTGTTTCCCATTGAACAGGAGATGTCACCTGCAACATACACAAGGCTTAATGGCTACTCTTAGCCCAAGATGGAAATAAACAAGTATTATGTAGAGCTTACCTGACACGCTAGTATCTTCTTTATTGTCTCCGAATCAGCATGTGGCTCAGCATCAACATTTGATATAACAGGTATTCTTGGAGTTCTGATCTGAGTTGCTGCCAATGCAGCTTCCAACCTTGAGACTGCAGGATCCATAAAACTAGTGTGAAAAGCACCAGCAACAGCCAAACGCACCTGTGAAAGTGGGGGTAAAATATGTTATAACCAGTAGTCAGTAGCTAGATGGCCGCATTAGAACAAAATATGAAGCCAAATAAATAATTTACTATCAATCAAAGTAAACACAGAAAGATCAAACTTTAGGATAGAAGATGAAAAAGGAGAATTACCGTCATCCGAGCCTTGAATGACTTTGCTTTAGCCTCCACTGCTTCCACTCCTTTAAGACCCCCAGACACTGCATAATTTCCCTGCCAAAGAAAATGCATTTTCAGTGCCAAAGGTAGCGCATATTGGCCTCTACTAATAACCATAATATCAAGGGCAACTCATTTGACCATCCAAACAGATAAAAGAATCTTACAGGACACAAGTAATTTGCAATCTGAACTTTATCAGCTGCATCAACTTCTTGGTTGGCAGCATCACATAACTGCTGAACCTTCTCTGAATCAAGTCCTATGACACTGACCATAGCACTTTTAGCAGCATCAGCAGCTTCCTGAAAGCAGAAAAGAACATTGCTTACCAACAGGAATCATTAAATTATCTACATTACAATATACTATCAGAAAGAAAAAGATTATTACCTGCATTGCTTCTCCTCTTAGTTTGACCAACTTGAGTCCATCCTCAAAGCTTTGCAAAAGAAGTCAAATTCACAGGGAAAAGAGGAACATTATCAGTTATATTGTTCTGATTTTACTTGCATACTGACTCAAACAGTAGTAGACACATTGAAGAACAGTTGATGGCATCTTCTGTATGCCTCTAACATGGAAATGCAACCTCGCTGGATGATTTAATTAGTCATTAAGGTACAGATATCCAAAGATTGTGAAGTGTTTATGAGGGATTTAAATTGCAGTTGCAGATTCGTTTTCAATCATATAGCATTTATTGCAATTGCAGACATAATGAATGTTATCGCAACCAATTACAATAAATATCAGACGTGAATATCAGCAACAGAAAGAGCCAGAACCGCAAAATAGTAACTGTAACATCGAGTTGTGGCAGGTTGGGCTCCCATCCCTTAATTTTTTATCCATTTTTTTTCCAATACATTTATCAATACCATTCATATCTATAGGACTCACTTATGAATTATCAAAGTCAAATGAAAATCAAATTTATAGATAGTGATTAAGGTTATATTAAGTCAAATGAAAATCAAATTTATAGATAGTGATTAAGGTTATATTAGATAGTACTGGATGGAAAAATAATATAGGGGAGCCTAACCCAATTGCGGCCGCTATTTAAATCCCATCCTTGGTATTTATTATTAGCTCAATCAAGAGATTAGTTCAATAATTGGTATTTAAAAGGCTCACCTAAAGGCCCCAGCAAATGCTAGTGCAGTATATTCTCCCAAGCTGAGGCCACATGTGACATCAACTGAATCAATAATCTGCTGGCCTCCATTGCGAGCACGAAGCAGCTCCACTGCAGCTAGACTGGTGACATAAATAGCAGGCTGCAGAGATGCAGAGTCACACCCTAATTTATTGGTTCTTCTTGATGGGATAAATGGTCGGAATATATTATTGACAAGACAACATCAATAAATTAGAAAGAAAAAGGGCAGGGAAATAAGCATTGCAGGGTACCTGGCTTATGACAGTTGAATCTAACTTTTCCTTAGGACCATTGATACAAACATCCATAAGATCAAAACTGAAAGCAGGTGAAATGTAGATCAATACGATAGAGAACTCAGAAATTGTGTTAAACTATAGTCAATTGGGAATAATCCAAAACCAAATATACGGAAAAGATGATTTTTTTTGGGGGTAGTTACCCTAATATATCGCTTGCCTTCGTGTACAATTCTGCAGCAGCAGGCACACTCTGCACTTCTTTGCCCATCCCAACTGCCTGTGCTCCCTGAAATGTTTTATTTCCAAGTTAAGACAGAAAATATTCATCCGGCCGAACTAAAGCAAAAGCTTATTAATTGGTAACGGCATTTGATATGGGGACGGCAAGGTTAAACATCCCTGAGCTTAAAATTACAAAGTGTCCAAATTTGATGGAATCAAGAACTAACCTGACCGGGAAAGAGGAAGGCGGTGGTAGGCTTGTAATCAGCGAACAAGGCATCATCAACGACAGCTTGGGATCCAGCGGAGATGCTCAAGAAAACCCTAGATCGTGAGAAATTATTGAGGCGAAAGCATCGAGGTGGAGCGGCTCCATTAGAGCGGAGCGAAGCAAGAGAAGAAGGGAAAGGGAAAGCAGCGGATGACATTGTGAACAGAGAATGGGAATTACTGAAAGAAGAAAGGCGCAGGTGAAGGAGAGTCCGCATTCCAATCGTTAGTTGATTAATTTACTTTTATACTTGGCTGCCTGTGTTATGTAGGCGGCGGAGATTACGAAGGTAGTCGTTGGAGACTGGCGTGAAAACCAACAAATGTAATATATATGTATATGCACACACATGCAATAGCCAAAGCAATGTTTCGGAAGAATTTTTCCTTCAGACTCGGCAGCCCAATTAGCTGTCATTTTATGAAGCACTAAATCCTCCGAAACTTGGCTCCAAGCACCCCCCCCCCCCAAAAACAAAACAAAAGGACATTTTACATATGATTATATATTTAATTAAATAAAATACAAACATGATTGGAAATATGTTTAAAATACTTTAATTAAATAAAATCATATATAAGAGTTATAATTTGTGAAACCTCGAATAGTTTCAATATGTCACAAACCATAAGTTAGGCATGATACGAACAATATGTCAAAAAGTTTAGTCTTAATTTCAGCATTTAAGCAGTCTGATAAATAAATATATTTTAAGTATTCTTGGAAACTAATATCGGCCTAATTCTCCTATTGACAAACAAATAGTTTACATATAAGAGCAAGAAATATTACATATGTACTCAAAATCAAATAATCATCTCCATTGAATTGGACAAAAGAGCAGGAAAAAAGGGAAAAAAAAAACATGATTGGTTCCGGATTCAACTTCAGCTCCTCATCATGACAAGAAGCGAGTACTTGACATCTTCCTGTCTATCAATTTACAAAAAATTGCCTTCGCTAATTCTTTTAGTTGTTGTTGCTGTTGAACTTGTTTCTCACAGGCAAACCATGCTGCGGTTGGATGGATGATGATTCATGCAAGTCATAAACTCCAACTGTAGTTTAAAGAATATACTGCATCTCTCCTGTTGAATGCCCACTCTAAATATCAATGCCGAATTCATATAGATGGCAGAGCAAATTTCACAAGTCTAAAATTCAGATAATACAAAGGCTTCCTAGAAATCAGCAGTTAAATGATCTAAACTTAAAAAGTTTGCTAAAAGAAGTAAAGAACTTGGATTGCAAGGATCAAGAAGTAAAACATATATGTAGAGAAAACTGTCACAACCCAAATTTGAACTCTCAATCACTCATCCATGTTAGTTAGTCACAGGCTTGCAGCGTTGAGATAAGGGTCGAGAAAGATCATGAAAGCACTCTGACTAATGCATCTGATAACTCATGTAATCACAGAAACCGAAAAAAGATACCAATCATACCTGACTATTTACTTCCAGTATCTATATAGTCAACAATCTGAAGCTTACTGAATTTGTCCCTTTTGCTCCTTATTACCCTTGCTCTATCGTCTCTTATTTCTAGAACCTGGTTAACAGATGTCACAAAATATTCTCTCAATTTTGCATTTATAGAAAAATAAAATAAAATTGGCAAAAACACAAGGATGGATATATACGTCAGAATTGGTTTCCCCCTCCACAAACATTATAAACCGAGGAACTGGTTCACTGACAATGTTAGTGAAGCACATAGACATGATACATTTAAAAAATATATATATATATCATAAGAATCAGGCATTTAAATATATAAATGATGTTCCAAGGGGACATTAAATTCACAAGGTTTATGCAATCTATGTTAAGACAATAAATTAGTCAACTTATTTAGCATAATTTTAGTATGTCAATTAGTAATTGATTTCTATTTTCTTATTTAGTTTAGCTCAATTATTTCTATTTCCTAATTTTGTTTAGGTCAATTATTCCTATTTTCTTATTGAGCTTAGCTCCTTATATATAAATACCTACTTGTACTAATACTTTTATAAAAAACAGCAACATAAGAACTATGTAAGAAATATAAGAAACTCTTTCTCTTCTCTTCCTTCTTTTCCTTCTCGTCCACCAATCTAAGATTCCAACAATCTAAATATGAGAAATCTACAAAAGTGGCATGTATTAATTCATTAAGATTATATTATTATTTTTTTTCTCTTTTGTCAACTTCTGGAGAGAGTGAGGGATGGTGTCCGGATTCGATTCCTTAGGCTTAAGCTCTACATTTTTAAGACAGTGTAAAATACTGGTATACGTATAGTTCACCTCTGGTCTGGAATTAAGAACTCCACTGGACATTCCCACATCAATGCGCCATATACTGCGATTGTATTCACTGCAGGTAAGGCTAAATGTTAATAAATATACGTAGAATGTATGAATTCCTTGCACATAAAGTCTGGACCTTACTGTTTTAAAAAACATTTTCAACAAAGTTTGCATACCAATTTGCCCCGTAGTATTGAGGTGTGTGTCCGACCACCATTGCCTTAGCTCCTACTGCTTGCAGTGTCTCTTGAAGAAGAGCATTTATCTGCTAATGAACAAGTAATTTTAGTTCTTGAAGGAACATAAGTATAAAACGATTTAGTTGATATACTTGCCTGGTTAATCTGATAATCCTCCAAGTCCGAAACATCTCTAGAATATAAGCGGTTCCAAACAATGCTATCATAGCCTTTGGTGGCTATGAAGGGCATGCGAGGACTACTATCCTCTTCAATAAGACCTCTCATCCACTGAGATACTTCCATGTTCATCCTCTCCATGCCATAAGCAACTGCGAAAGTACCAAGACTCCTGTCAGAGATTTCAAACAAAAAATGAAAAAGCAAAAACTTCTTACATATTATTTGATGAATGATAATGATTTTAATAAACTGGTTCATGCAAAATGTAAGTTAATATTTTTTTTACCATGGTGAGGAAGGAGGCCACCATGACAGAAGATCCAGTCATTAACCTTAACAACTACAGCATGTCGAGCCAACTCACACGCAAGTGGACCACCCGGTCTAAACAGAATTGATCTGGCAATCACCCCCTTTTGTCTCTGTCCTAATAATTAGAGATCTTTATCAGAAAGGCATGTAATAAATAGAGGACATAGAAAGTGTCCTTTTACCCTATATTCCGGGATTGTACGAGCAACTAACAAGAAACACTATAATATGGGATTAGATGAAATAGGAAATGCAGTCATATTTATGATCAGTGAAATTTTTTTAAAGAACAAGAAGAAACGTATTCGTTCAGTAGACTGACAGGACTGAGAGCTTTAGTACCTTTACCAAATTCCATGGGCCCCACTTGTTTCTGGACATTTTCCGTTCATCTTTCCACCTTCTAGACATGCTACACCAACCAACAAATGCTTCATCCCAGTCATATTCATAGTCATTCAAGTATTCCAGGAAATCAGCGCACTCGTCAAAAGCACCAGACTCTACATATCTAAAATCCCCTTCCACATTCATAGTTTCATGGTTTCCGTTAACCTGCATCAAGAAGATGACTATCAGCACCCTTAAATTGTTACAAAGATTTTGCATGTGTAAAGAATTAGGCATGCTTCAGATGTAAGCTGGATTTAAGAATGCAGAAACTTGAACTTCCAAACTTGATTTGTAACATGCACCCAAGCTGTTCTACTTTTACACCACAAACCTGGAAAACAGCTCCACCTCTAGCCTTGGCTTGTATATCTAATGATCGCAACAAGGATAAGATAGCAATTTCATCATCACCCCGGTCAAGCACATCTCCAAGCTGAATCAGTACCTAGTTTCTCAAAGAGTAACACAGGCATCGGATGGAATTAAGATTAGAGAAACGAATTCATACATAGGAGAACTTTCTACATAAAGAATAGAGCTAAATTTTGGTATAATTCTAGCAGCCATTATGTTAATAAGAAACAACGTCACAAAAGAACAGCAAACCTAGCAGTTAGCACTGTTCTTTCAAAGTAGGAAGTTGAGAATGCAAGTTTTAGAGATACTGTCAAAGTTTACCATAAGAAATCTATGTAACTTAAAAAAAAATTTAAAAAAAGCGTGTTTTCTGCATAAATGTTATCAACAAAAGTAGAACAATACTGTATCTCCTCCCGTCCATAGGTCTTCACCATCCGAACTCAAGACACCAGCCATCTCAAGAGCATATCTTGCTTGGTCAAGGTCTCCATGTAGATCTCCAACTACACATGGAAGGATACAAAGATATAGGTTACTTCAAAAGCGATGAACAGATTAAACAGTACTCATAGTTCAGTGGCATGTCCAAAAATCGAAGCAAGCCGTTGTTCACCAATCACATGAAGCACTGATGAGCAGAGAGCGCTTTTAGGAATTAAGACGTTGAATTATCAGTGAGGAGCAACATATTGTGAAAATACTGTGAAAACTGAACATAATTCTCATGTAAGCCATTCAGAACTTTTACATATTCCTGTGCATTAAGAGACCAGAAGTCACAGGCAGTAGTGGAAGGTCCTTCATCATTAGTCTTAGTACATCCTTTATCTCTGTTCATTTAAAACATCAAATTTGGTAAATGAGATATAAATGTTACACAGTTTTGATTGATTTTCAACTGAATGTTACACTCATCCACTGTTGGCAATAACATTTTAAGCTTCTTTCACACTGCAGTCCAATCATGTAGGATGCAAACTTACTTTTAAAGTTCTACGCATTGTAGCTCTTTAATGCAAAGTCTTGGATAGACAAGGGCATGCAAAAGCTTGACTTAAGACTTGAAGGCAGGCGTTTAAGCAATAACAGTGATAAAGATAAAAAGGTTCTGAGTCTCCTATGACCTCGTTTAATGACAACTGATATTTATTTACTCCGTTAGTCTATTTAATTCCCAAGTCCTTCTACCACCCAAAAAGGATTTCTCAAAGCTACAAAAATCAACATCAAGAATCAAGAGCTAGAACAAACCACAGAACTTGAGCATGGAATTGGAAAATTAATTACATGGAGGTATAGCAAAAAAAAAAAAAGTACAAGTTAAAAGAAAAAAGAACCTGCAACAATACGGCGACCAGGAGCAGAAACAAAAGTGGGAGGATTTCCACTGACAACAATGGGCTTCGAGGCTGTTCCTATACTACCATTACTGAATGTAGAGGATGACAAAGAAGTTTCAGTAAGTTTTTTGGGGTATGAAGAAGGTGGAAGTGGCAATGAATTCAAGCATAATGAAACCATTTCCCCGCTTTATTAATTTTCTCTGTTTAATTTTAAGAACAAGGAAAGAAGAAGAGTTTTGTTTTCTTTGCTTAGAATTTGCCTAACTAAGAAAATTTCTCAGCCAAGTATTTTTGTTTTATCTCTGTTCCTTTTGCTTTTATAATAATAATAATAATAATAAATATTTCTGGCTGTGGATGGATTGGAGATAGCCCTTGGAGCTTACTTTTATTTTTTAAAATCTTGTGTAGTAACACTGAAGCATCAAAACTCTAAGCATAAAACGACATCGATAGTGTTTCTTGACATAATTTGGCCTTCAGCAACATAGACTAAGACTTGTCTTTGTGTTTTTTTTCTTTCCTTCCCTGGTAACATCGCTAAATCTAGAAAATCGCTGTTACCAAACATATTTTATTCTAGTATACAAAATTAAATGAAAAGCCCCTAAAAAACCAAACATGATAAAAAGCCTAAAGTAGATCCTACAACTTTCAAATTGGCCCTTCATTTAAGGGAAGGGAAAATTCACATTCATTATTCCTGATAGATTATCGATATTTTCGTTTGTGAAAGATAAACAGATCAAATGATTTCTTTAAAAGAAAGAAATGGCTGAAAATGATTATGCATGCTTTGCTAGAAATAGCTCAAACCGACTGACTATCAACCAACCCAATTAGCCACAACGGCCGCCTGCTGGAGAAATCACTTCCAAATTTAAGTTACTACTTTGAACCCATCCGACTTTTCACGGGCTCATTTTCATCTCAAGTACTGTTTTGGGTCATTGGTCAAGCTTTTGAGTGGCCCTTCCAGCCCATGATCAGTACAGTTCATCACCAAACTCAATTCCTGTATTCTTACACCGTTTCCAGCATGAAAAAAAAATTGGCATCATTTTCCAATAGGAAATCAATTGAAAATTTGGGTCAGTAATTTGTGACTAACCAGAGCCTATGTCGAACCTTCCTTTCTTGTTTCCATACAAAATTTGTGCTAATTTACCTTATCATAAATTGTTTAGAATAAAATCAGCATTAGGTACGGTCGAGATCCATATGTCAACTCAGGTTAGCGAGATATACCAATTGTAGGGTCTAAACTTATTCGATTGTATTCAACTCTTAAAGGAGATTCTACTGATATATATTTCATCATACCAATCATTCATGAATTGGGACAATTGAGTTTATCGTCTCTAATGAAAAAATATCTGAAAACCTTTGGTTGTGGCCACAAATTTGTTTTGTATAAAGGGATCTAATGTTGAACTTTTCTTCAGCTGCCCCACAAATTTGTTTGTTTGAGATTTTTTTTTTTAATATTTCAAAAATAATGGAAATAGAGATTAACCAGATCAAGATATATTAAAATCTAAACGAAATAAGATTATCAAGCATGACTGACTAGCCTGTCCATAACAAAAAAGAGTCGGGCTACTACAAGGATCTATCCTGTTCCAGTAGTGTAAGAAGAAAAGAAAATCTCTTGGTAGTGAAAAAAACATAGAGGCTCCGGTCTAGTCATTGAAGTTGAAATGAATAAGTAAGAACTATATAATATATATATATATATATATATGAAGTTGAAATGAATAAGTAAGAACTATATAATATATATATATAGTAGTACTGGAAGCGAGATGGAAAGTTTAAAAGAGGCTGCAATGCAAAAGCTGTCAAGTGATCAAGAGTCAAAGAGAGAAGGATTGGACCTTGGAAGATCAAATAGGCAAGCTTTGGTTGCAAATGCATGCCCAAACATAGATAGTTTGCCGCACGTTGAAGGCAAAACCTGTGACATCAAGTCCAGTCCCCTATCAGCTAGCATTTTGATTATCTTTCTTACATTAATTTGTCAATATTTGTACACCTCCAAAATTACAGCAAAAACTTGTCCATGTTAAAATCTTTCTATATGTTCAGAACTCTTAATTATATCAACTATGAAGTCTAGGTTGGCGTGAAGGTGTGTCAGTGACGAAAAAAATAATTTTCATGAAGTTGTTCTTACCAGCTTGTTGAATGCGGGAAATTATTTTTTACTGAATATCATGTTTCCCTCCTTAGCTTATTTCTCCACTACTCTGCTAGTAAGAAAGCTTTTGAAGGGTTTTGAGCCTTCAAAAATAATGTGGTATAAGCTTTAATTTTCTGCAGGCATTGATTTCCTATCAACTGGTATTCGTATTTATATATCCTCTCGAATATCGATTTTGGAATACATTAGTAGCTGTTCTTTATGATTAAGGACGACTATGTCAAAGTATTCTAAATCTAGACAAAAGACATTTATCATTAAATTAAATGCTTTTCCGTATATTACTAAACTAAGACTATATTCTTATTCGGCTAAGTCTTCCTAGGTTTCGTTCGGCAAAAAGGGTACTAGTGGGATGGCATGGAGAACTATTCTTCCGTCACTGAGAGCTTAAACGGCGCTGGTCAGGGAACGGAGTAATATTTGTTTTATCCACCTGATCAAACCAAACTGAAACGTATTAAAATACAGTTGATGAAGGAAGACTGGGAGTTGAGATGAATCCTCCTTTTAAAAGTTTGTGAGGCCGTTAAATTGGCTCTAAAAGAATTACATATAAATTGAACCTCTTTATTTTTCTTAGTCTTGTTGGTTGGGTTGGATTGTATTGTATTGGTCATTAAGAATTACGATATTCATGGATATAGTCTCCTCATTCCCTGCCTTCTCAAACTCAAGTAACAAGTTTTTCTATTCTAAACCTCTGTCTTTACGAGTTGAGGACTCATATTGAGCAATTCAAGACACATACTTGATGCACTTTTGACTGCATTGCCACATTGCCACCACGAAAACGAGGATGGGGCATGGGGCCAGGGGCGCGGGGAGCCTGATCCGGCTCTACCGTTACTTGAATTGCTAGAATTCGGACAAGTGGGAGAGCAAATGCGAGCAAACTGTCGGGCCGGGCCCCACTAAAAGTCAAAAACTATTTTTCTTCTTTTTTTTCCCCCCTCAATGGAACACTAAAAACAAACTTTAGGGTCAAGGGGTCATTTAATTATCAAATCCTTACTACTTGATGCATTCGAAAACAAAGATCACTCACATATTCTTTTCATTGGGAGCAGCTATAGCTTATACTCACATTAGTTTATGCATTCCTCTACTCTTGAAAAAGAAATTATAAATATTTTTAATAAAGGCAAATGTGCTTTTAGATTTTATTCCTCTTAACACATTTTAATATTGTACCTTTGAGTGCTTTGAGTTAACGCATCCAGTGAAGCTTCTCTAACTATAACCGACATGTCCAGTTCAACAACAATGCCAAGAGTCCCTTCTATCTAGTGATCCCATGGTCCTAACTTTCTTATTGCTAAAAATATGGGTTCAAATAACGTCATACGCCTTACTGCAGCAACTTCATTTTCATATATATATATATATATATATATTTTAAGTATTGTGGTGGCATACGAAAACTTCCATCATGCCAATCTCGATAATTAAGCTTGTTGATGCAATAATTTGTTTAAAAAGATATAAGATTGCTAGCTAAAGCTGTTGTGAGTGAACCTGCAAGACAATGAAAGTGAGAAAGTGCCCAAGTGAAAATTCTGTTATACACTTCAATGCTTAAATCAGTAAAAAAAATAATGGATGAAAACTATCATTGTATATTTTATACTAAATATATTGCTATTACCTTTTTATATATACTCTGTTTTACTTTATCTAAAACTTTGTGAGGATAAAACTATGATAGCAATCAAACTTATCTAATATTTTAAAGATTAAAATTATCTAAAAAGATATTATCATCAAATCATCTTGAGATAGAGCTTATATGGTTAAATGAATTACCTTATTACCTTATAGATATAGGTGACGAGGGGACATGATTTAGGTTTTTCAAAGTAGAAAATTGTTTGAGAAGCCGTGATCATTTATGGAAGACAAAAAAAAAACAGAAGTCAAATTTCAGTGAATCATGATGGTAGCTCGATACCATAAAAAAGTTGAAGATTTTCATAAAAGATATAATCAAACAGTGAGTGGTTTTTGCTTTTGTACATATATAGTATGTACAATGTGGGTTGACTGATAAAACAGAATGCTATATCAAATCAAATATAATAAAACAATAGGTTGGATTTAAAACATGCTAATGTTTTTCGACCAAGTAAGCATACTTAATTTGCTCAAATCTTACCTAAAACTAATCATCTATTGAAATAATTTCAAAAACACTTTCTTTCATGTTGAATTCCCGGAAAAAGTATATGTTAAGATGGAAAATCCATTTCCATCTTTTCCCCCTTCTTTTTTAATTTTTTGTTGTTGTTTAGTACAATTACTTTCATCTGTCTTCTTAATTTTAAGTGTCAAAGATGAAATATTTATGTCGTTGGGCCAATGTCCCTATTATTTTCTAAAGAGGATTTGAGATTACACCATTTTTATCCAATAAATGTTTAGTCTAACTCACAGTTTCGGGTTTTTCTTTTGTTTTTTTTTTTTTTTTCTCTCTTTTGAGCTAATTATCCTTGCATGACAATATGACATCATTTTGACTAGAAATATCTAAAAAATAAATTAAAAAGGGAAATTTTATCAAATTAGGCATGGAGTAACGACAAGTCTGATGGAAGCAAGTAGGACCCATAATCTCCATAACAGGCCAAAAAGGTCAAAGGTAGATTTTACCTTTTCGTCAGGGTCAGGGTCAGGGTCAGACTGAGGAGGCTGGAGCAGAAGTCTAAGAAAAGGGGAATAAAGGGGAGACATATGACCAAAATTAGCAGACTTTGGGTTTTTTTTTTGTTCCAATGGAGAAATTGATCTGAAGCACATACAAAAACAGGCGAATTGATGCGCTGCACGGAGGAGTCAGAAGGTGTGGGGGCATTAATGTCCTTTAGTCCCAAAATTCAATAAGATAAATACAGAGATCAAATTGAAGAAAAAAAGGACAAAGCCGAGGGCCCCCTCCAGCTCTCCTCGAAGTTGGAGAATGCAGTAGATATTGAGAGTCCTGGAGCTGGACCTGAGGCCTGAACCTGGGGACCTGAGACTCTGTCCACCTTCTCTGTACAGCATACTGAAACACACAAAAAGACAAATAAGAGGGGCTTCGCTTATAGCAGCTATGGGGTCTAAAAGTCTGAAATCTAAGCTATGTAATATAATCTACATACCAACACATGTTAGATCAAATAATAAAAAATTTGATACCTTCTTTCAGTAAAGTTTTTATTTCAAATTTTGTAAATAAAAAATAAATATTGAAAATTTTTTTTCAATTTGAAATCCGTTCTGGCCCGATTCCCGAAAATATCATAAAAAACATAAAAAACAGGTCTGGAAAATGGTGGCAGAGGTGTTGAAAGTTGATTGTTGAAGGGTGCATGGTGCAAGTGCCGAGGCATCCCCTCCCTCTGAGTCAGAGAAAGATAGCACAGAATGAGCAGGGCCCAAGCCACATTTTCCGTTCCTCCACACATCACTTGCCCCCTCAGCCCTGAATTCATTTATTCACGGCTTTCTCTGCAGTTTCTTCAAAGTTCTCTAGTTGTTTATTATTAGCAGTGTACAACTCCTGACCAAGATTAATTTCTACTTAAATCAACATGGTAATGTTCGTTCTTTAAGCTAACGTTTTTATTATATTACTTGTTTATGAAAATTTTGTAGACCAATGATGCAGAAACTCGTAGACTAAGCACATAGAAATTAAAGATGGATGAATGATTTTGCAGCTTTTACGTGCAACATGTGTTCATATAGTTCATATATACGAGAACTTCACCTTGGCTAAATTATAGATTGATTAGCCTAATTAAATTCAAATGCACATTATCATGAACCAGAAAAATGGGGACATTCTTGACTAGCGGCTTAATATTGATAGGACAGATTGACAAAGAAAGGTTGAGGAAAAAGAAACGAAGTTGTTTTTAAACTATCAAAATTGAGTTAATTTGGTAGAGAGATGTTGTTTAGAGAAATGAAGAAGGAGATGAGAAGGTGATTCAACCTTTACCTGCCGACTGACTGCAATAGATCAAGTAAATGATGATTTTATTGAAGAATGAGGGCATGGCCGGGGATTTCAAAATTGTTAAGTCACAACTCATAAGTGATGTTAATTGGAAGCAAGGGTAAATGGCATTCCCTGCCGGTGGACCTGACCTTTGAAGCAATGATGATCGACCCACCAATGGTTTAATATTTAATTAAATCACTTTCCTCAGCTTTTTCAACTATTGTGGCAAAAAAAAAAAAAAAAAAGAAAGAAAAACCCAAAAACCTTTGGCTAAGGCTTGCAACACCATCTCTCTCTCTCTCTCTATTAATTATGTGCATCATATCAGATTAATAATTCTAAATCTTCGGCTAAGTTTCTTCCCTTCGCGTCGTTATCATTATTTTATTATAATATTTTTAAGTTGAGAGGTAATAATAATGTATAAGAAGTTTTAGACTACTTAATTTGTTATCTGTTCCTTAACTACTAACTATAAAGGATTGCGTTGAGTTGAATGCAATTATCTTCAGTGACGCATCCCCTCATCATACCTGCCAATGCCATTTCCAGTTAATTAAGAGAATGTAGGGGGACTGCGTAAGACTTTCCTTATGCTAACTTTTACACTAAAATATTAACAAAGAATATGAGAAACTATCGGGGTTTCACCCAGCAAACCTGCAATAGTGGGAGAAAATAATGGTTTTTATTTTTGGTCAATCTGTGTTATCCTTTAGTCGCCTACTTTACGCTCTGCTGCATAATGTAGTCGGCAGCGTATAAACTAAGAAAAAAAATCAATGCATAACCCTTGATTTTACTTGATCTAAATTAAGAAATATAACTCTTGATTTTTTTCATAAAATTATAAAATTAAGAGCTTTAGATAAACAAATCAATCAATAAATTTATAATAAATAAATATATTTAATTTAAAATTAAACCATATCTACGTATGTGTACTAAAATTTCATCTCTTTACCTCTAAAGAAAAGCTCATCGGCCATTGTTTATTAATGTCATGCTCCAACAGGGGATGACTCATGCCCCACCGGACACCTCCTCTCCCTCTTATAAATACTGCCAACCCCACTTCTTTCCTTCCTCACCATGTGAGCTCTGAGAGCCTAGCTTATCTCATCACTAGAGAAATATTGAATTTGAAGAGAGCTTGTTGATCAGTAGCTTTACAGGTTTTTCTCATGGAGGCTGAAGCTTCTTTCCGTCATGTAAACCAAGTATGGGAGGATCTTTAAAGCTCAGGAGGGATAGCGCCATTTTTAGTTGCTTTAACTACCATCTATGGCGCTATCTATCCTGAGTTTCATGGATTCTTCCTGCTATGTATGTCTGATGCAGTTTCAGCTTCAAGAATGATGCATAGTTGGTAACTTGGTATCTATCTGCTAATTTTTTTCTTTTTTTTTTTTTTAATTTTTAATTTTTATATTTGAATTCACTAATCTAGCCATACGTTGATTCTTTCTAGGTTACACCTTGGATTCTTTTTAACAAATGAGCAAAAAGCCAAAGTTACTAGTATTCTTGATTAAGTTCTAAGGGTGTTTTTTTTTCTTTAAATGAGTAGCAAAATTGTAAGTACATAGCAAGGTAACTGATCTTCTGTGCTTCGCAGTTTGCGTTGTGAGCTTCTTTGTTCGTGGTTTCCTGGCATCTGGATCCTATCCTTTGATTGTAGATGGAATACTTAGCTGGAGGGTTTCCCTTTTCTCTGGGATTTTAGAAATATTCACCATCCAAGGGAAGAAATTGAAATTTTTTTGTTTCCTTTTTGGCTAAGTAGGATATGAGTGACCTTTGGAATCATCAGCAAACTACAAAGCTGAAGATAATTATTAAAAAAAAAAATAGAGAGAGAGAGAGTTGACCTTAGATATTTCTTCTAATTTATCCTCATCTCTCTTGGAATTTCTCAGATGGATTTTGTTCTATCCCACAGCTGGCTCTTGTTATCTTTTATCAGCATCCAGAGATTTTTACCATACACTGCTTTGTTTTCTTCCTAGGTTACAAAGACAAAACCAAGGCTAGTTAATCACTACTACTATGTTTTTGTTTTTCAGTGCATAATCATGGCTAAATAAGTAAGCCTCGATCGTTATACAGTGCTGCTTCATGTTCATCCTACTAATCCTAAGTCCTACCCTTGCAATTACCTTTGAAGATTTGTTTATTTGCAATCAAGTTTTAATAGATAACACAAGAGACTTTCAGGGCTTTTCTTTTCTGCTTTCAGGATCACTCGCTGCTCAGTTAGCGATATTCAAACCAAAACTCTCATACTCAGAAGCTTTATGTAGTCTTGATTTCCAGGAAGCCGGTGTCTGATGGCTGGAGGCTGGCTAGGGTTTTATACTTTGACCTAAATTGTTTGCAAAGCTTCAAGTTCTGTGGATGTTGACCGACTCCTTTCCAGCTTGATTCGCCGTCATATTCTCATCACTTTCTTTCCAACAATTCTTTGTTTTTCATTAGTTCTGCATGATCTATCTAACAAAGGCAGATGTGATGAAATTAACAATTCTAATATTTTCATGCAAACGCAATACTAGTAACTAAATAAAATTTTATATGATAGTGAGTTTGACTTTTAAAATATATTCGAGATCTTTTAAATAGCTATCCTATCCCTTCCCTGTTGAGATGCAATAGAGATCATGCGGTTGGCCATTACTGGCCGAGTAAAGGGTTGGGATGATCTAATTTTGGGTTGAGTGCGACTGTTAAGAAAGTTGATCCAACTTTAGGGTACAGTGTGCGTCTAAAACTGTATGGGATAAAAGGAACCAAATCATCTGTAATCATCCTCACGATATTATTACGTATATAATATAATCATCTTCGCTACAAGGTGGACAATGTGCTTCAACAGAAGCCCCCACCTCTCCACAGTTTTCCTTTTGGGAGTTTAATCACTTACATTTCTTCAACATCATGTATAAAAGATCTCGTGTATAAATATATTTGTTCATCATTACAATATACATATATATTTTCCAGCAAAAATTTCTTTATGTGAACAGAAAATTCAATCTAAAGTCAATTTTTTTCCAATTTTTCCCCCAACCCTTGCAATTGAATGGAATTACCATGTTGGCATGAAGAGGAACGAAACTAATGGACACAATTTGAACGCAAAATAATTAAAACACATGTTACAGGATTTGAACATACAAAATAATTAAAACATAAGAAAAAAAGACAAAAAAAATATATATATATGTAGGGAATGTGGAAGAAATTGACGAAAGGAATCATTTCTGTTGGCCATTTATATTTAAATCCATGGTGATTGGTATTGATTGGTATGTATTAATTTTTAATTGAGCTAGTATTGATAATTTTGGCATAGTTTTGATTTCGTTATCGGCTTGTATTGATCATATTGATAAATATTAGCATGTTGCTATTATTGAAAATAAATATGTCGATCAGTACATAATATGAATTTTTTTTAAATTAGATTATATTATGAATATTAAAAATAATTACTAGTAAATTAAATAGTTATTATTAAGTTTTAATTTTATTATTTAAATTGATATCAATTTTTTTATATTTGATAAAATTTTAAAAAATATTATATATAATTGATGACTATTTGATATATAAAATTTATTTAATCTTTTATATTTAAAAATATTTAAAATATTAATAAATTTAAAATAATATATTAAAATATATTAACACTGACCAGTGATTATTATTACCAATATTAAAATAAAAATGATATTGATTATTTAAGTCGGTATATGCTTCGTTAATTTTACAGGCAAGGCTCAGTTAATCTTATATGCACTCCAGGTATGTGTCCAAGATTCATTTTTGTCATTTATTTATTTAATAAATCCTTTGTGGGTTTTGGAATTTCTGAAAGTGCGATGGAAATGTCGTGACGCAGTGGAATTACATGCGGGGATTGGTGGGATATCATCTCAGGAGCTAATTGGCCCCAGCTGGAAGCTGCTGCAGCAGCCTTTCAATTCTCCTTTTTTTTTTTTGGCCATTGGCCTATGTGTTGTCAAACTTAAACAAATATTTTATTTTTTTAATAAAATTTACATAAATGGATTGTCATACTCATTAACTGTTCGACAAAAATATATTTTACCCAATCACATTTGATGTTGTCTCACACTTGAGCTGTGTGCAGGGGGTCCCGAAATCCGTATTGATCGACACTTTAGGGGTCAAGTGTGGCTTATGTATGCAGGTGGGACTCTCAAAGGGTCTTTTACAAATATTTTTTGACAGGAAGCTAAGCTATAATATCAAAAAAAATAATGGGTAAGCTTACTTAGAGCATTTGAAGCCAGGGTAGAGTTTTGGGGGCTTTTGATGTCCTTTTATTAAGTAAAAGGATCAGGTTGGAGGAAGGCAAGAAGAAATCACTTGTTATGATGTCAGGAACAAGCGGTTAAAATGGTTGGTGGTGGGAGGAATGCACAAAATATGTAGATATTAAAGTTTGAGCTTTTATTTCATACTTTTTATATTTTCAAGCGTGCAGTGTATAACGGTAGCAATCGTACTTATTAGTTGTGGTGATTGTTCTTTGGTAGTTTTATGAGTTTTACTTAATTTGGGTAATTGTTAATTCTTCTTTGGAGCTATTCAGAACCCCTTATTAGATCTTATGGGCCTCGTTCACTATTAAGCCTTAATCCTTGAATCATATTATAAAATAACAATGGAACCATGTTTGGGGAATGTTACAATTAAAGTGATTAACTTCAAGTCTAAAATTGCTGATCTTGGTATGTATCAATTTCATAAAAAAAAGAAAGCTATATGTATGCTAATTCAGCATAAAACGCAACCAAGTTTACAAAACGGTTAAATAAAAGATTATTTTTACTCATATAAAAAGAATGACTGAGTTTGATATCATGAATCAACTCAATTATTTTTTTAACCAAAATATCTCAAAATATAATTAAAAATAATAAAAAATAAACATAATATTAAGTGTATTTTGTTATTTTAAACTTTTTACACTTTTTGAATTTAAAAAACTATCGATCTTTATAAAAAAATTACCTATAATGCTTACAAGAAAATTACCCGTATTAATAGAAAATTTTGTTATATATTTATTTATTAAATATATATAAAATGAGTTTAATTAATTCTAGTTGTATTAAATATTTGTGAAGATATAGATTCGTTTTGATAGGTGTATTGGACAACAGTAATTCTAGTTGTATTTATTTTGAACGCACCGTATATCATTCCTAAAGATCCAACCAACAGTCCTAACTCCCAAGTCCAAATCAATATATCCAATCCATTGCAAAGCTGAGACACAGGCCCACGAAGAAAAGAAACCCGACGAGAACCCCGACAGACACGCCACGCCACGTGCAACCGTTCTTTCCCTCGATCTAATCTCCTTCACCCGCATAGGCATCGCCTTGGCGTACTGCGCACCCCTGCTCCAGTTAACGCCACACTACATTTAACCAACAAATCGCCTCCCCTTCCCTCGGCCGTCGACAATCAAACGCCTTAAGTTAATGCCCTCTCTGTCATAACCAAATTAGAAAGATTTTATGCAAATAGGAAGATGATGGGCTCTGAGAACCAGGGTTTCGAGCAAGCCCACCTCTTCGCTTCCCGTGAAGAAATGGAAAATCTTGTTCTCGACGACCCTCTTATCAACCATCACCCCAACAATAACTTCAACTCTAGTTATCGAAGCGCCGCCTCATCTCTTTCTGATACGACAAACCATCCGCTGTCCCCACCGGTCCTCGCAACTCCAGCCGACTCCGATCCCTTGCTTTCCCCTCCAATCTATCGTAACCGTAACGCATCTGATAACAACTCCTACATCGAGCCTCCTTCCTACGCTGATGTCATCTTCAGTCCTTTCGATGAGAACTCAGTCAACGAGATCAACGGCCTCGAATCCACTTCTCAGAACCCTGAATTTTCATTGGCGCTCTCCAGATCGCCATCGTCCAGCTCACATTATATTAAAATCACGGTATCCAACCCCAAAAAAGAGCAAGAGACTGCCAATTCACTCGTGCCCGGAGGTAATACTTATTACACCTATTTAGTTACGACGAGAACCAATATTCAAGAATTCGGATCCTCTGAATTTAGTGTCAGGAGAAGGTTTAGGGATGTAGTCACCTTATCAGATCGGTTAGCGGAAGCTTACCGTGGGTATATTATTCCGCCGAGACCGGATAAAAATGTGGTGGAATCTCAGGTGATGCACAAGCAAGAATTCGTGGAGCAAAGAAGGGTTGCATTGGAGAAATATTTGAGGAGGCTGGTGGAGCATCCGGTGATTAGACTAAGCGATGAATTGAAGGTGTTTTTGCAAGTGGATGGGAGACTTCCGTTGCCAACGAGCACTGATGTTGCTTCACGGATGCTTGATGGCGCTGTGAAGTTACCGAAGCAGTTGTTTGGGGAAAGTACAGCAGTGGTGGCACCACATGAGGTGGTGCAGCCTGCAAAAGGCGGGAGGGATTTGTTGCGGTTGTTTAAGGAATTGAGACAGTCGGTTGCAAATGATTGGGGTGGTTCGAAACCTCCTGTAATAGAGGAGGATAAGGTGTTTATGGAGAAGAAAGAATGGATTCATGATCTTGAGCAGCAACTCAGCAATGCTTCTCAGCAGGTAATTTATTGGTTTTTGGTGACTTCAAGTTTTACATTTGAATCTTGTTGGATAAAGTTTTTAATGATGTGTTTTCTTTTAGGCTGAGGCACTTGTCAAAGCACAGCAAGATATGGGAGAGACAATGGGAGAATTAGGATTGACATTTATTAAGCTTACTAAGTTTGAGAATGAGGAGGCTGTGTTCAATTCTCAAAGAGTAAGGGCTGCTGACATGAAGTGTTTGGCAACTGCTGCAGTCAAAGCGAGTAGATTTTATCGCGAATTGAATGCACAGACTGTTAAGCATTTGGTAATGTGCTAAAAATTATACCTCATTTTATTCTTTGAACTTAAAAAATGGGATTGAGATGTCCACAAGTATTCATACGTTGGAACAATATATTTTGAACAAGAATATATGTTTGCAATGTGTTAAATCTCTAGTAATCAGTAAATTTAGCGATTGACAACTTTAGAAGGTCTGAAGCTATGTCAAATGGCTGGCTTATGTATGGCCTGAAAATCTAATTATTGCTGTTAGTACATGCATTAATCAAAACTTAAAGAATTATACTGGTGATCACAATCTTTATGGAGGTTTCTATATTTGAAAAGGGAGGTTAGCATTTATTTATAAGGCACTTTGTTTTTTGTGTACTTCAGGATACACTTCATGAATATCTTGGGGTTATGTTAGCTGTGCAAAGTGCATTTTCAGATCGATCAAGTGCTTTGTTGACGGTGCAAACTCTCCTATCGGAACTATCTACATTGCATTCAAGGGCTGAAAAACTTGAAGCTGCATCATCAAAAATATTTGGCGGTGACAAAACAAGGATTCGCAAGATAGAGGAGTTAAAAGAGACTATAAGGGTTACTGAAGATGCTAAAAATGTTGCCATAAGAGAGTATGAGCGGATTAAGGTTAGTAAATTTATAAATCCTTTCTGTTTATCTGAATTTGAGGATAATTTTCTCCCCTTTGATGTTGATACGTTGAATTTTTCTTGTGGTCAAGCTATTATTACTATATATATCCTTTGAATATTTGTTTCATGTTGGTATAGCACAAATGATTGGCTCAATGGTACACATCCAAGAAATGTGTGATAAAGATAGTTCACTCGAAATTTCTTGAGTCTTCCCCATATGAACAGGGGCTTCTAACCAGACAGATTGAGTCTTAGTTTAGTGAACCTATTCGACCCTTCAGCTATTGTTAGATGGTAGCTCTTGCTTGGTCATGTCATGTGGTTTTCCCACTGTTTTGACTATTTCAGTTTCCTGTTGTTCTTGTTCTTTTAAATTGATTGTTAATGATATCTTATTGTTATGTGATGGCGATGCTGCGGTAATAAGCATGCCTACTCGTTAAACAACTCTTAGGTCACGGCCTTTATCTAAAGTATGTGGAAAGTAACTACACTAAAATTTACAATACCCATGACATTAAAAGGATTTGAGGCGTCTTGTATCCTTAGGGTAATGTATAGTTTTAATTTGAATATATTTATTAAAAATAAAGATAAAGGAATCCATATGTCAAGAATCACAAATGATTAGTGTTTTTCTCTATTCTATTTACTGATTAATTTGTGAAAATACACATTTATCAAATAAATAAATGTTATAACAAAAGCGTCAAGAATAATAAGCTATTAGTATTCTTTCCTATTCTATTTACTGATTAAATTTGTGAAAATACGCATTTATCAAATGCTTAATAAAAACTAAATCTTATCGCCAAAGCATCAAGAAAATTAGCCATTATCATCCTTACGTGTTCTATTTACTGAATAAATTTGTGGAAATACAAATTTATCAAATGCTTAACAAGAAATAAATGCTGAAAAAAATAAGGGAGAATGGTGACATAAAAATATGTTTTTATGACTCTTGCATGGTCGGGTATGTTAAGCAGTTCTTATTCTTGCTTATTCTATTTACTGATTAAACTTGTGAAAATACACATCGATCACAGGCTTAACAAAAAATATATTTTATCACAAAAGCATCAAGAATAGTGAGCCATCAGTATTCTTACCTATTGTGTTTACTGATTAAATTTTTGAAAATACACATTTATCAAATGCTTAACGAAAATAAATGTTATCGCAAAAGCATCAAGAATAATAAGCCATTAGAATTCATATCTATTCTATTTACCGATTAAATTTGTGAAAATACACATTTATCAAATGTTTAACAAAAATAATGTTATCACAAAAGCATCAATCATAATAAGCCATTAGCATTTATACCTACTCTATTTACTGCTTAAATTTGTGAAATTACATATTAATCATATGCTTAACAAAAATAAATGTTTTCACAAAAGCATTAAGAATATTATTTCTGATATTAACTGAATTTTTTTTTCTTTAAAAAAAAAAATTGTAGATCCTATCATGCAGCATTGGTACGTTTCTAGTTTAATCTCAAGTAAAGCTACCACGGAAGATGGGATTGGATTAACTTGGAAGGAAAATAATGGTATTAGTAATAAATTACGTTGCTACTTGCTAGCTATTCATCACTTACTGCCTTTCTCTCTCTCTCTCTCTCTCTCTTCTGCGTCATTTGGTAAATTAAAAGAAAAGAAGGGGCAAATGACACTCTGTTCATGCGCTTTATGAAGACACTTCTGTTGCTGTGAGCTATCTGTTTCATAAAACTAATGTGCATTGTTGGGTGCTTTTATTGTGGATTTTTTTAGGTATTGCTGTGGTTACGTGGTCTGCACTGTTATTGTTATCTTCATCAATTTTCTAAGTTGGTTTCATGATGATGTAATTACAGGAAAATAACAGGTGTGAACTTGAAAGGCTCGACAACGAAAGACGCTCAGACTTCTTGAACATGTTGAAGGGTTTTGTTGTAAATCAGGTAATTTTGATCTTAGTTTTGCAGTTTATATTGATGATCTTATTGTTTAAAAGAAGCTCCATTAACTTGGTTTGAGGGTGCTGCGGAGGACTATATTGTCCATTCTTAGATTTATTTGATTGAAATTGCAATTATCTCTGTACCTGAATTTTATTTGGTAAAACTTGTGTTATCACTGTTGAAAGCTTCATTACTCATTGAACTTGGAGCTTCATTAATCACTGCACTTTTGTCTAATCAAGCCTGTTTGCTATTTGTCTTTGCATCATAAAATGAACTAATGTAGTTGATTTGCTTTTAGATGTACTTGATGTTGTTCTTATGAATTTGAAATAAGAAAAAGGAAAGCTTCAATTTAGAGAATGCAGAGAAGTAATAGAGTTGAATTTTATGAATTAAAGGTGTTTAGCTTCTTTGCTCACATTTGTTGTGAAAATGGTAACAGGTGGGATATGCTGAGAAAATTTCAAGTGTTTGGGCAAAGGTTGCAGAGGAGACGAGTGGATATGCTAAAGATAGCAGTTAGAAGTTTAGATGTATATTCGAAATCCTCCTCAGCCTTCAAGTTTCTCTTTATTTTTTTTTCCCTTTGTTTTTTTTTTTGGGGGGGGGTGGTGGGGTGGTTATTGTCCTGTCACCTATGATGTGATAGTTTTTACATTTCTAATAAAGAAGGAAATGAAACACCTTGGTTAGTTTTTGCTTTGGTTTTTAGAGTATAATTTTTCAATCTTTTAAATTGTATCTGTATTTTTGCGACTGTGGGAAAGGTTGTTACACGACTATCAAACTTGCATATTTAATTTGATGTTATGAATTGTTTGATATAATCCTGTCTGCTCTGCCCTGCCCCTGCCTTATGAGACCTTATAATTCCTAGATTATTGAATTTTCTTCTTATTGCTTTCATATCATAAGTATGGGTTTAGGAGAAACCACTGTATCGTTGAGATATATTTTGAGACAGTTGAGATTTCAGAACTGAGGAGAGAAGCATCTTAATGTGTATTTGTAATTGGGTTTTTTTGGTGATTCTAAGAAAGAGTAAAATGTTGGGATGAAATGAAATGAGAGATTAGAATGTAGTACGTCCAAGTCAGTCAACATAATTTTTCCTTCTTTGACTTTCTCCGCTTGATGAAAAACAAACGAAATGGGGAGGAGGCCCAGTCCATTCCATTGGAAGCGAAGTTAATTTTGGATAATCCTTTTACTTTTCCATTCTAAAGTACTGGGCTAGCAAGCAATAAATAATATTAAAGCAATGGTAATGAGTTTAGAGTGCCTTTCTGTTTTATCGCAACAGTGGTAAACGTCATTACATTATTTTGTCAATGGAGCTCTAAACTATTAGCTAAACTGATAGTTGGATTAAGGTTTAGTTTGTTTCAGCCCAAAAAAACACTGGGGGGAATATGTCCAATCCAACCCTAACTAACATTCAACTGGTTCATCCTTTCATAGCCCAAATATGGGTTCAACTTTTCAACAAAACGAGCCCAGAAATCCCATAAATATTAGTTGAGCAGGATTTAAAGCGCAAATATAGTTTCAATAAACTAAGCCCATAACACACGCTGGTTGAACCTTATGACCAACTAAAATTGGTTTCGCCCAAATTAATCGAAATAGCCCAAAAGGCCCAGAAAACGCTAGAGGGAGGGGTCGAACCTCCGACCTTATGGTTAACAGCCATACGCTCTAACCGACTGAGCTAATCCGATCATTCTGGTTTGCTATGCCTGCGCCAAAATATTACTGGAGTATAAAGAAGAAAAACCAGGATTGGAATAATTAAATCCAATAAAAAGATTATGCAAATCATGAATTTAATAATTAACGTCTAAGTGATCAAATCCCTGATCAAGAACCTTTTACCATCAAATCAAAATCAATGCATTGAATATACAAACAGTCAATGAACTCATGCGTTACAGTGTTCTATATTTGTTTGAGCGATTTTTAAACATAAACATAAACGTATAGAATAATGCAACAAGTCAGACACTATATCTCAACCACTTCTGATATCTCCATTGAAAATTCTGCCAAGATTTCATAGAAGATGTGAACGATCTCTTATCAAGTTCAGCGTCCATTAATTGTTCCTTTTCCAATAGGAGGAGCTTGGCTTAGTGAAAGGAACTTGAACAACAAAACAAATTAAGAATTGCGTTTTGATTGATGCCTATATCGTATCTATGAAATCTCCCATTGTTTAATTACTGTTAGACATCGCACGTCAAGCCACGAGTTTCACTGGGAGCGAGTTTCTTAATAGATGTCTTATTTAAAGTCTTTTATTCACTTATTGTTAATTGATATTTCCGGATTCTTACTCATAAGATGACCTTGGTACAATAACTCAACTTTTGTATTACTATCTAGTGCTACTAAAACAGAATTTCAATAAGAAAAAAAAAAACTAACAGTTAATTCAATCATGCACCAAAAAAATAAAGATAATAATGAAAAAAAAAAAACAACAAAAAGAGGACCCTTGAGGAATTAATGGTGTATAGAAGACTTCGTGGATCTCTAATGACCACTTTTTATGCAACTGCTCAATTAATCCGTGACTTTTTCTAGCTTTGGGTCATTAATTTCTTGGCCCTTTTGCTGTTTATCCTTTTTTTTAGTTCCATGTCTATTTGCAATTCCTTAGTATATCTTGCTTTGGTGATTAGACTTGTGTGGGTACTGTTATAACATAGATTTGTAATGATGCTTCCCCCACCTTAAGTTTTTCACTTTCTATCTTTGCTATGCTGGCAATTATTTATGTTAATGCAATTACCAAGGAATAGTTACTTTCTTCCCAACATTAAAAGAGTACAGGGAGAGCTGATTATATGCAAGGGAATACATATTTTGATCTCTATTACCCCAATAGTTGTTGCTCACATCACAAGCATTAAGCAAAGTTTGGGTCCACAGATAAGGATAAGCCATATGGATGGTTTGTTTCTCATTTATTGGCCTTTGTGTTGACGTTCAACCATAGCAAGCAGCCATGATTTAGATGTTGAGCAAATCTTTGAAGTCTATCATATCGATCGTTACATATATAGATATGTGTAGAGCTTGAGACCTCTCACCAAATATTTAATTGGGTCCATACCCTTCATTCATTGATTTTATTTATTGGCATATATTCAACTTCTTTAGCTCCAAAACCAGACTTAGTTCATCAATAAGATTCATTATATATAGTTATAGAAGATTGAAAAAAAAAAAAAGGAAAGATAGTAAATTAACCTTCACTTTTATCTCTCTAATGCAAAATCAATTGCACCAATCCATGAAGTAATTTTTTTTAATTTTTTATTGGTGCATATCAGAGCTAGTTGTGATACACTGAACTCTAAACACCATATATTGAAGCTTGACAAATGCCAGCTAGTGAAGCGCAGGCAAATCCATGGTTTAAGAATCGAGATGAAGCATATATATATATATATATGTACATATGAATCTAGAGAGAGATTATGACACAAAAATAGGAACAATTAATTAAGAAATTTAAACGATGGTAAGTGTGAGTGGAATGGATTTTCATTCGTTTAGAAAAAGTACCACGGTAGTGCTTGCAGTTTAGTTACAAACATGTTCAATCATAATCATGGTAGTAAGGCGACTGCAAATGCTAATGCAATGCAATAATACGCTTGTAATTGTAATTGTAATTTTAGTCATGTTCTAAGTATTTTTGTTCTCTATCACGTAATTTTGGGCTTTTGTTTTTAGGTTTGGCCGGCATTTACTTATGTTCTAAATATTAAAAAATATTTTTATTTTAATGATTTAAAAAAAAAAAAAGATAGAGCTAGTCCGTCGACAGAATGAGAAAGAAGTTGGTGACCTTCGCTCAATTTCCCTTTTTTGTTTTCGTAAATCACTCGTCATCTCTTTCAATCACCCACCTGCTCCTTATCAAAAAATCAGGTTTCAAAGGACCTGGGAAGCAAACGAGGGGAAGACAAAACTAAGAAAAAATCACACTGATCCAAATGGATGGTTTCGTAGTAACAGCGATGGTGTCTTTTCCACAACTATTGCTTAGTCGTGAAAGGTCACTCCTGTTCTCTCTCTCTTTTTTTTATTCTAGATTTTCCTTTCTTTTTTATGCTCTTTCATCGATACTCTTATTTATTATTATTTTTTTTCACCAGATTTTGTTCTCTTACTAAGATAGCAGGGAGAAATCAATAGACAGAGGTGCGCTAGCGTTCCTGTGAATCGATTGCTGTTCATGGAAACCATATTGAAGCCAACGTTGGTGTGATTTGCATGTTGAATCCATATTTTAAGCTAGAAAATCTGGAGGAATGATAAAAATGAATATACTATTAATTTATAAAATACTTATTCTTTTGTATTCCATTCAATTTTTAATTGAAGCTATGCACTTTATATTTGTGGAAAATAAGTATGAATTGTCGTTGACAAACCATTGAGTTTCTCTTCATACCTCGAGCTATTTTAGTGTTGGATGGGTCAAGGGCATTGGATGAATCTATTCGATGTGAAATCAAAGAAATAAAAAAACAAAAAATTTAGAAAAAAAATGTAAATTAAGAAAAAAAAAAGTATCATCCAAATCTATTCAGAGGTGATTGATTTTGATTATTGATTTTTTGTACATTTAAATGGAAATCTTTATTAATGTGCTATGTTATTTAGGTTTCAAACATTGTTTTCGGCGGTGATTTCAAGTTCATTTTTGGTGTTGTAGTTTCAAGTAGGTCTTCTTCGTTGTTAAAGTTGAGTTATCCTATATTGGCTGTTTAATTTTTTTTTTTAAATCATTGTCCTAATATTTGATATTTTCCCTTGATGTTGAAAATTTCTAAAGATTATTCATCCATTTAGGAAATTTAATTTAAGGAATATCATCGAATCTACTGCTACCAAAATTCCTCTTCCAATTTCAATAAAAATTTAGATATTTTTTTCCTTTTATGTTAATTATTTATTGTTTTGCCTCTGACTTCATTTTTCGGTTTATTATCAGGTTTTTCAGTCTTTGGCTCTATTGATTATAGATATTTAATATATATTTTTTGGGTTTATGATTACTGACACTGATGTTTAATTTTAGTTTTTGTTAAAGTAACTTATTTTTTCTTCATAGTTAGCTGTAATTATTTAGAGTTGCATTAATCATACAACGTTGGGATGATTGGTAGAGTTTGGCAATATAATAAAAAGGGTCAGGTCTATAGAATGTTATCTGATTCTTTGTTTTGGGGTTCTTTTCGATTAATTCAAGTCATGTTGTTCGAGACTTGCAAGAAAATGATATTGCTTGTTTGAGATTATGCTTGTAATATTTGGTTTATTTCTATTGTTGTAGTTATTATTTGTGGTTTGTAAGCATTGCTCTCATATGATGCTTGAAAGTAATCAGAGTGGATAAAAAAGTTTAGAAGTTTAGAAAGGTTGAGGTCCAAGAGGGCTAGAAATCATAATGTGGCTCTTTATGTCATTGATAAGGTTGAGGCAAAGTTGAGTGTAGATAAGAGATTGAGTATACTTAGGTTGAATAGATTGTATTGTCAAAATTTAACCCAGGATTTGATTCTTCATTAAAATGTGAAAATTTACTGTATTTTATTTCACTTCAGATTCAAGCAACAAGGTTGAATGCCCAAATCTTTTTTGAAGTGTGAAAATTTACTTTATTTTGTACAGCCAACTTAAGCACATGTCCTTGTTTATTTTTCTCTCTCTTTCTATTTTTTTTTCCTTCGTTCTTCTTAGAATATTCTGTTTTGGACTTTTTCGTTGATGGCTTGACTACCTATCGATGATATTTTTAGTTTACACCCGTAGGAAGCTTGAATTTTTTGACCATGGTTTCGCCAAAATTGCTTCTTTTAGCTCTTTCTGTTATTTACTTTCATTCATCGCCTTCAATTTG
>JAQSVH010000006.1:1910469-1924495 GCA_029448705.1 Adansonia digitata | reverse complement strand
TTTTTAAAATTAACCTATTTCGATCAATAATTTAAAAATAACTTATTTACGTAAATAAAAAAATTTATATTATTTTAGTGAAAAAACTTATTTATTCTCGTATATCAAGTGAAAATTTATGTAATGTATACCAATCTCAAAAAAGAAAGGCATCTTATCTTTGTGTACGGTCCATTAGCTGACAGTTCTTATTAAATAAGCCTAATTAACAATTGAGGAAGATATTTTGAAAAATCTGAATTCCAACAGAAGATAAGAGAAATCCGTCAGTACGGGGGATTCCCTGAGACGTTCCTCATGGTAACTTTTTCTCTATAAACAAGTTGAGAAATTAGGGTTTGCCTCCCGGCAAAGCTGCAATAATGGGAGAAAATCGTGGTTAAATTTTTTTGGTCATGTGGTAAGATCCTTTAGTCGACTACCAACTGCATAAGATAAGCATAACGTAGTCGGCAGCGTATAATCTAAGAAAAACTCTCATTGTATAATTTAAAAAAGAAAATTTAAATTTAAATATGCTCTTATCAATGGGCGACTAAAAGTGTAAAAACCGTCCCTCCACAAAGACCCCGTAATTTTACTTGGTCTTGATTAAGAAATACTTGCTTAAAAGATTGTTAATTTTTTAATATCATGCTCCAATTGAAGGTGAATCATACCCCACCTCCTCTCCCTCTTATAAATACTGCCAACCTAATTCTTTCCTTCCTCACCATGTGAACTCTGAGACATATTTCAGAGCCTAGCTGCACAGCTTATCTGAGCTCTCTAGACATGTTGAGGAGAGCTTGCTGAGTAACTTTGCTGGGTTTTCATAGAGGCAGGAGCTTTTTCCGTGTTATAAACCAAGTATGGGAGAACCTTTAAAGCTCAGGAGGGATAGCGCCATCTCAAAGTGGTTTTCGAATAACATTAGTGGCGCTATCCATCCTGAGTTTCATGGGTTCTTCCTGCTATATATGTATCTGCTGCTGTTTCAGCTTCAAGAGTACTCGGTATTCACAACCTCATTTTGGTTTTTTTTTCTTTTTTTAATTAAACTTTCACCCATAAGTTGATTCCATTTTCTTGGTCAAGTTCCAAGGTTTTTCCGTTTTATAATTTGACTAGCGCAAAATCATAAGTTCATATATAACAAGGTGACTCATTTTCTCTGCTTTGTAGTTCGCGTTGTAAGATTCTTTGTTAGTGGAGCTGAGGCCTGGGTTTTTTCTATACTTTGATTATATCGAGATTTGGCTGCAGGTATTCCCTTGCTTTATGGGATTAAAGAGTTACTCTCATCGAAGGCATGTTACCAGTATAGAGAAAAAAATGATTTTTCTTTCCCTTTGGGATAAGAAAAGAGAATATCTTTGGAATCCTCCGCAAAAGTACAAAGCTGATGAGAGATTACGTTCAAAAAAGAAAGAGAGTTTGATCTTGGATTTTCTTCTAATGTATATATCTTCATCTCTCTTAGAATTTCTCAGATGGGTTTTGTTTTATCCTAAAGCTGGCTCTTGTTTTCTTTTATCAGCATCTGGAGATTTTGTTTCATACGGCTGTGTTCTTTCTAGGTTACAACCTTGACTTCTTTATAAAGACAAAATCAAGTGTTTCAAATGATCTTAGCATTACTCCCAAGGACAGTTTTGGCAAAGATTTACTTGTAACTAATTTATGGTCCTCCTGCACTTTGATTTGTTTTTCATGTTATTGAGATCGATGTATCTTTATTTAATATATATATATATATATATTTATATAGTTCCTTTTCTCCTTTCTTGCGTACCCCCTCTTTTTAAAATTTACCCTGCTGAATATATTATGTCCGGAAGATCTTTTGGACTTCGTTTCAGAGGTGAATATTCGAACAGACATTACAACTACAAAGTACTAACTTGATAATGTTTCTAAGTTTTGTGTATCAGTCTTCGTGAATGACAAAACCAAGGCCAACTAATTACGATAATAAACCTTTTCCTGCTGCTTCATCTTCATCCTTCTCCTTATCCCCTTTCAATTTACTTTGATTTGTTTATTTGCCACCAAGTTTTCACAAGACAACAGAGATTCAGGGCTTCCCGACTTGCTTCTCCGTGGTAATATTCAAACAAAACTCTTGATACCCGACCAGAAGCTTAAGCCGGTGTCTGGTTACTTTACAGAAGTTGCTAGCTAGCTAGGGTTTTATATACTTTGACTTAAATTGTTAGCAGGCTTTTAGTCTCCGTGGATTTTGACTACTTTCCGACTTCGTTCAGGTCACAGTCCCATCGCTTTCTTTCACACAATTGCTTCCTTTTCAATTATTTCTCCATGATCATCATTATCTCTCTATCAAGAGAAAATGTTATGCAATTAATTAAAATTCCAATAATTTTCATGCAAATGCAACATTAGTAATTAATAATAATAAGCTTTTTCAATTCGGATGGATTATGATGGTGAGGTTGACTGTTATTTATTCAAATTCTTTTATGTAATGTAGATCTCTTTGCTTCCCTGTTGAGATGCAATAAAAATCATGTGGTTGGCCATTACTGGCCGAGTGTAGGGTTGGGATGAATTAATTTTTGGGTTGAATGCAAGTGTCAAAGAAATTTGATCTAACTTTAGGGCACAGGTATGAGAACAAAGGAACCAAATCATCTGTTATCCACTATGATCCTCACTCTAATATTATCTATCTAATGTATAGAATCATCTTCACAACTAGGTGGAGAATGTGCTTCAACAGAAACGCCCACCTCTCAACAGTTTTTGGAGTTTAATCACTCCATTTCATTTCATCCTTTTGTGTGAAAGATCTTCAATATATATACACACTCATCATTACTATATATATATATATATTATATTTCTATTTTCCACCATAATATTCTTTTATGCGAGTAGAAAATTCAATCTGCAGTCAATTTGGCAAATCGCAAGAGGTAATTTTGGATCAATTTCTTTTTTTCCTTTTTTTTTAATATTAAAACATGTTGAGAGGGAAGTCTATAGCTTATTTAATTGGCAATAATAAGCAAGTTATGGATTTATGAATATCTTGATTTCCAAAGTTTTCAAGGTAGCCATGTATTCTAATCATAGAAAGATGAAGATGAATGGCTAGTTCAATCAGGCCCCAAGGCAATCAGTGAAAAACAATATTGAGCTGGCCAATCAATATGTTTAGCGGCCTATGCATTCACCCAATAATGGTGCCATGGGTGGGCTTGTGTGACAGGCTTCAGAAACAAGGACAGCATCAATCCCCTTTTTTTAGTGGCCTTCTCTTACAGGTTGCACCTGCTGTAATCTTGCCTCTCATGCCTTTGTATCATGGCCCGCTTCAAAGTGAAATGGAAAGAATACACGAAGAAAAAGATCAAACCATCGAGGTTCATGAAGACAGACACAGTCTCCATTTTGCTTGTTTACTTATCTACTGACAGTGGCATATGGTTTACTTTCTGCTGAGAACTTCCTCTCTCTGAACAGAAGCTGCAGCTGATATCAGAGAGTATGAAGGAGATCGAGATTATATCTCAGATTCATATAAAGAAATTATGAAGTTAAACTTTAGGAAAAAGAGGCAGAGTTTCTATGCCCAAAAAAAAAAGGAGCTTGATGTAAATTACAACAAAGTCCTCTTTGAATAAGACCTTGGTTTGAGGCTTTCAGGTCTGAATGTATGGATAATAGGGTATCTGGCTCAGCAGGAGCACAGCAGGGTGAATCATAGTATGTTAATTGGTAAGTTTCACATTGTAAATGGAAGAATAGAGAACCAGATGGAAGCTTAAACTAATCTAGTCGATGAAAATTCCAGCATTTGGTTCTTTATTGGTTTAGGGCAACAGATCAATCCCAGAGTTTTTGTAATCATTTAGAGGGAATGGAGAAAAATTGTCCCAACTCCCAAACATTCAATCGAATGAAAAATAAAACAAAACCTAAAGTGAGTCTTTTAAAGTTTCATATAATCTATCGAAATTACACTAATCAATTTCATATCATGATGGGTAACAAAATCCCCACAATTCTGTGAAGTACCGAATCTTAAGCAATTCATAAACATGCTTATATACTTTTTAAGGACCATTTTCTAACTTGTTCAAAAAGAAAAACGCAATAAAATAAGATTAAAGTAAGAAAATAAGAATACACAAGATTTATGTAATTATGTCAATATATCTTATATCCACAGGTAGAGAGAGATATTTTTTTTTTGAAGAATTGATATTGTAATTTTAAGAAAAAAACTTTAGAACCACATAAATGCAATAACAAACCAATTCAGGTCATTTCAATTACAAAAAAAATAGGTCAAATCGTACCGATAGGCTTTTATTTTTTTCTTTTAGGTTAAATTATAATTCAAAGAGGATCATAAAATTTAAGGCGTTCAATGCAACCAAATGCCGCTACTACCTTATAATTAATACATAATAATATCCAATCTTTATACCAAAAGGACCATTATAATGACGATGTAAATATCTTGATAACTTAGAATGCAAAGCTCCATATATGTTATTATCCAAATATCACATATCTAAGTCAAACTCAAATAATTTAGATTAATTAAAGTATTAAAAAATCACATCGATTAGTTAAACATATAGACTGTGATTTATAAAGTAAGGATTATCATTTCTCTGACAATCCTTGCTTATTTATTTTCTTATTAACTTTGAATTTCCGACTAATGTAAATTTTTTTAATTGATGTATTTAATTATTATTAATTTTATCTAATTTTTACACTAATTTTTTACTAAATGAATTTTTAATAAATTAAAATATTGACTAATCTTTATTTATGATTTTTTTATTAACCTTAAAATCCTAATTAATGTAAACTTTTCTTAATTTATATATATTTTTTCTTATTAACTAATTTTTAATATAAGCTCATATTCACTATTTCTTTATTAAATTAAAATATTATCTTTATTTATTATTTTCTTACTAATTGTAAAGTCCTTATTAATCTAATTTTTTCCTTGATTAATAAACTTTTATTAAAATTAACTATTTTTAATCTAAAACTTTTATTAATTATTTTCTTATTATGTTAAAACATTAAAAATCATTATTTCAGTTAAAACTAGTATATTCAGAAAAATCTTTTAAGAAAATAAAGAAACCATTCCCTCTTTACTATACCTATCCCTGCAAAGGCTTACCATTAGATAATTAAAACCGATTCTATAGTTGAACTTTACTTTCCACTTAAGATTTTGAAGCAATATTTTAGTTTCTTCCTTTTTTTTCTAATCATAAAATCCACTTATTGCTTCAAATAACTCGAATTGTGTAAATGGCCCCACTTTCAAAGCAATGATTACTATTTGTTTTAATTTTTATACCCACCACAAGAATTCCTCAACAGAAACGGTCTACGTATTCTAAACATGTGCAAGATGTTTGACAATTCATGACCATTCAAAAGAATAAATATAATATGATAAATCATAATTAACATGAAAGACATAAAAGAAACTCTAGTAGTCTAGCAAATAGAACATCCAATGAAACAAGTCCTTAAGGATATTTGTTTTAAATCACATCCACATAACTCATGAATTACAAAAATGTCATCTATAACTGCACGCTGTATAGTGGATTTAGCTTTGTTTTGATGTAAATTTCGACCTCTCATCGTTAACATAAATGTGCTTAACACGAATGTTTTTCCTTATTTACTTAAGAAAAAGACAATATCATAATAAACATTAATAATTGCAGTATTAAACCCTCTTTTGATTGCTCTGTTAGCTCTCTTAGATCCTGATGTTGCTTGCAATGTGTCAATCCTGAGAGCACATGTAGCGGTTGAGATCAACAGAGTCTGCTTGCTATTGCTATTTCTATTGCTCGTAGTTCTAATGAGTTATTAATTTACAATTAAAATTCATTTTTTTTTCATGGTTGAAATACAAAAGGATCAACACCTGTATTATCTGTTAAAATAATATTAAATTTTTAATTACAAGAATCAAACTTTACTCTCTAATAATTGAAATACCAATATATATATATATATATATATATATATAAAGAGCGTTGGAAATATATGGACTCGAGCCCGTTAAAATTTTAAAAAAAAAATGAAAAGATTATGGAGTTGAGCCCATTATCCTTCACTAGGCTTTGGACCTGTTTGAAACTTCTAAACCCAATTTAATCGAATCTGATTTTGTTTTTGTAGAATTTGCTACCGTCCGCCTCTCTCTATATTTCGACGGTCGCCGACTTATTCTGTCCGTCGCAAACCACCGTTCTCCCCCTCTTTTTTGTTTTTTTCCCTCTTTTGCCACCAGTTCCCCTCCGGTTTCTTTCTCCTCTCTCTTTCTGTATTACCAGACAAATCTTAAATCCTAAATAAATTTGCTCGTATTAAAAAGGATTTTGCTTTGAATCACTTTTGCAGCTATGGATGACGACAATTCGAACGCGTTTCGGAGAATGTCGAGTCGTACTCGTAAAGTGGCTCCTAAAATGGCTGCAGCACTTGGCAGTTCTGATAATCGAACGCAGGTTTTTTTTTTTGGGTGTTTAGATTTAAATATCCATTAGTATTTACTTTTTTGGTGTGACATATTGGAAATTAATTTTTGGGGTTTTAATATTGTGTGGGGAAAAAGGCAGCTTTGGCTCGTCTTGAAGCTTTGGAGAATGATAACGCTGCGATTGAAACTGGTGAAATGAACGACGATGATGAAGCTTCTCTTGATGAAGATGACCAAGGTTTCCTTCTTTTCTCTATATTGAAGTTTATGGAAATATATTTAGTAGGACAAAAGCGTATTGATAATTTGAAATGGGATGCTAATTCTATTTTGATAATGTCTCACTCAGTGAAATCGCAAATAAAATTAAATAATTTGGTAGTTGAAATTTTGATTGGTGAGAGCTAAGTAATATTAAGTGCGAACAACTTTTTTTCAACGATCAGAAACCTACTAGAGAAAATGAAAATATAGATTATTTTCCTCTTAGTACTGCTTTACAGTAAGATTTATGTTGTCGTTGTTAACAACCTAGTCTGTGCATCTTTTTTTGGAGATTGGTTTTATTTAAAGCCTTATGGATATTGAAGCTCATACTCATAGATATACTAGCTCTGCTTAAGAGGTTGTTTCACTAGAAGTTATACCATGACTTGTCTTCCTCTTAAAAGGGTATTCCACTAGAAGTTATAGCATGACTAATCTTCCTGTCTTCGATTTTTTTTTTTTCCTGAATAAATCTGATTTGTATTCATCCAAAGAAGTAGGCAAGCCTACTGCAATGTGAACTGCATATGGCAGTTTTGCAAGTTTTAAAAACCCTCAAGCACAACATCAGCATAAATAAACCAACTTGCTAACGAAACATGTCATCTTCTAATCCCCAATTCTATGCAATCTTCCCGTTAATTCTATCCCCTGCAATCTTTCTAACTCCAGGAACTCTACATCTGACCAGTTCCTTGACTATATTAAGAAGGGAAGAAATATTGTTAGAACTGCAGCCACGAAGTCTACTGTTTCACTTAAATGTAGACAAAGTAAAGGTAGGCACGCTATGTTAATCAAAGAATTACTGCAATTAGAGCCTTGTTGTTGAATCCATTGAGTTCAGCAATCCAACCCCCAACCTGCCTCTTAATATAACATAGGTGAAGGACTTGTTTTGTTAACTAACATCAGAGTCCTCCTGTCTACAATTTTTCTCTGCCTTGCTTTTGTTTATGAACTTTTTCCATGTACTTATTTCTTTTGCTAATTCTTTGATGATTCTTTACGGTGAATTTGGACTACTAGAAAACTACTACTAAATATTTGTTTTTGTTGCTTCAAAGTAGTTGGGCATTAATATGTTTCCACCTTCAAGACCTGCTTTATTCAACCAATCAATTATAAAGGGCAATAGTTATTTGAAGTTGATAAGGAAATTTAAACATCTTTGAAATTTCTATTCTAATGTTTGTTTTTGGAAGCTGTTGTATTATTTTCGAAAGAGTGTGGTTGCCTTGTTTTCTTGTTTTAAATTTGCTACCTTTTTTCTTCTTAACTTCTATTTTCAGCGTACATGCAAAAGAGATCCAAGGGCACAAAACGTAAAACCCGACAGGCAAAGGCTCTTGAAAATGCTAGGAAGGCTCCCAGAACATTTCTGGAGCTTTTACATGAGGTAAAAGGATAATGATGTCTCTCTTCATCCTGATTAAACCTCACTTTGCTGAGCTAACTAATTCCTCTTTTCGAAGGCAAACTTGGATTCCTTGCCTCCTCATGTTCCGTCCTATTTGAGGGCAGCAGTGGGACCTCCTCGCTCTACCTCCCGCCGGCATTTTTGCAGTGTTTGTGGATTTACTGCGAGCTATACATGCGTGACATGTGGGATCCGCTTTTGTTCGTGCCGTTGCCAAAATATACATAATGATACTCGCTGTATGAAATTTGTTGCTTGAGTGGTGAGACAGGAACCAGAATATTTTGTTAATATTAGCACAACTCATCAAATGCTAAAAATATTGTGTGGATATTATTATAAAATTTTCAAATGTAGTCTTTAAGAAATTAATGAGAAATCAAGGCTTTCTGTGCGACAGGTTCTTGGTAGAGTGTTTGTAAAGGTAGGGCAAAAGAGAAACAAGAGGAATAAACCATTGTCTTCTGTTTCAATTGATCCTCTTGTGTACGCGGGTTGCTTCACATGCTGAAAGCAAAGGATTTTGAAGTTTTAGCACGCCTAGTGCATCCTATACTGATGATCACCAATACAAAGAGATAAAGAAGTTGAGTTAAATCATGATTGCAACAGAGGGGTCAAATTCTTCTTTGTAAGTCAAACTAGTTGAAGAATTATCAACTGTCTCCTCTTTAGGACCCTATTTGGTATTAATACATCTTCTTTGGGAAGTGATTGATTGTGTAAGGTCAGAAAAGTTTTATGGAAGATGCTTCGGGATAACAACGAAACAATGCAGGGTGTTACGAACTTGGAGATTTCAAAAGCTATATCAAAGCGCCAGGTCTAGCTACTTCCGCAGGAAGATAGTGCCAGAATAATCTCATCGCACAAGCATTGCCAGTTGTCATGTAGAATAAGGGCTGCATGGTGCAGATTGTTTTCATTGATAAGGAGAAAAAGAATTGAGAGTTGAGATCATCTGTTATTTTAGTAAGTAGTAAATTTTCTGTAGAGTTTAAAACTCTTACAAATCTAATCTGAAATTCCCTTCTTTATTAATCTTAGAAACAATACGTTGATCATGTCAAATAAGTTTCTTGGCAATAGTCCAATTCAGGACGTACAACATTAACAGAAACAAAGCTGAAAAACACTTGAAACAAATGCAGGTAATAAATTTCCAAGGACCGGAGTAAACTACTAGCACTGGAGCACGTAATATAGATGTTTATGGTTGGTGATGTTGTCTTTAACATTGGGGCAGATCGAGGGGTGGAGGCTGTACTGTCTGCAGTTCCCCAACTCCATTCTCGACTAGGAAAGCTGTGGCCAAGCCCCAAGGGAGATGGGTGTCTATATGACAATGAAGCAGCCAGATTCCTGTTTTGGACCAATTCAGTGAAAGATGATCATCAAAACATGGGATTGGGAGCTTTTTAATTTTGAATTAGAGGAAAGCACTTATATGTAAGTTTGGCAGGTTACCTGGATTATTAGCCTCAAATCGGATGGCTACCCATCCACCAGGGGGTGTTCCAATGGTATTTCTCTTCGGCGGATCGACAAGGTTGAATTTGGCTGGATCATTTCTGGGATCAAAGTTACCAAAACCACTTCCAACAACATAGAATTCGTAGCCATGAAGATGCATAGGATGATTTTCAATTGTGATAATACTTGTATCCTGGAAGACTATTTGTACCGTGGAACCGAACTTTAGTTTAAAGAGCTTTGTTCTCTTAACAGGTTGCCAGAGGCCTCGGCTCACATTGCCTGTATAATCAAATTTAATGGGAGGAACAGGCGGAAAGTCTGTGGTGAATACACCGGGTATACCTTGGTAGTAGGCCTGCATTAAGGAGGTCCTTCTTGGGAATACAAAGGAGACATTGTTGATGCTGGCAGCAAAGCGAGTTCCATTGGGGCCTTGGCATCGAGGGCTATTCGGATTTGAGCAGTTGATTAGTCCTAAACCCACAGTGAAAAACAAGCTCTCATCAATCTCGATGGGAACTTCAGCCTTGGAAGGACTCCTTAGCCCGGCAGTGAATGCAGTTGCAGTGGCTGTGTCATTGAACCCTGGTAGCTGAGGGAAGATCGGTGTTAAAGATTGTCCTCTTTTTGCTCTGCGAGAAGCAGATTTATATTCAAGGACTGCTGTTGTGGTGGTATTGTCAAAGGGTGCATTGGCGCTGTTGTAGGCATGTGCTGCCATGTAGTAACGAGCTGGAGGCTGATCGGCAGTAAGAAGGACATCAGTTGTCTGTCCAGGAGCAATCATGACGACATTTGTTGTGAAAGGTTTGGTGTAGGTGGCATCAACTGCAACAACAGTTAGTTTGTGGTTGGCCACACCAAAGAAGAGTTCTTGATTAAGTGCAGAGTTGATGATCCGCATAAGAATTGTCTCACCCTCCTCGACAGGAAATATGGCAGTTTCTGCATTTGTGTTTTATAGTTACTATATCATCTTTTGATGAAGCAGCAGTATTGTTCGAGCTTTTAAGAGATTAATACTTTATATAATGAGCAAGGAAGCCAAGTGAGTAGTTTGATGAGAGGTAAAGAAATTGGAGAACAAATTATGGCTTCAATTTCTTTTACCTACTCAAGCTCGTCAGTTAGGATTCTGAAGGAGCTAAATGGTGGAAGCATACCTTTTCTAGAGCATCTATACAAGTCCCCTGGCTGACCATTAATTGTAAATGCATCTGATATATTTGGAGCAGCTCCCGTGAAAAGTGCCAGCTTTAAAACGTCCATCGGATTCCTATCCCACCATTCTCCTGTTTGTCATCGTTATAGTCCATTTGAGTTATGCTACATATACCGAAATGATAGCTATGAGAGACGTACAAAGGTTGAAGACATAGGGTTACCAAGAAGAACAGGAAATTCTCTTTTGGGCGTAGGGAAGGGGTATGGACAACCCCACTTAGGATATATAATGAGAGCTCCATAAACTGTGGCTCTAAGCCATCTGCTATGAGCATGCCACCACAAAGTCCCCTCCTGATCTTGGATGGTGAACCGGTATGTGTAAGACCTCCCTGGTTGGATAGGACACTGTGTCACGTACTCAGGCCCATCTGCCCATGGATTTCGCAATTGTCGTACTCCATGCCTGATTAATGAAAGTCAGCAAATGATATCAGAAATAGAAGCACCGGTGCAGTCTAGTTTGTACTTCATTTCTTTGCAATCTTACACAATTTGCAAAATCAAAATTTAAGCTTAGGAATGATGCAATGAATTTAGTCTCTTCTTCTCAGTTTTATGGTTTTGTATTGTATAGTTGTATAAAGATTACCAGTGGAGGGTGACATTGTATCTGGCTCTGTTGATAGCTTTGATCACCAGAGTATCACCATCACGCACTTCCAATGTTGGCCCTGGAAATTGCCCATTCACTGTAATTGTGCTATGAATTCTGCACAGCCTCTTCACTGGTTTTGCTTCAATCTGTTTCAACAAAAAAACGGAAATTAAAAAAGAAAAAAAAGGTAGTGTTAGACTTAATGCAACTTAACAATCGGGATTAAAATTATGTTATGAAGAAGTCATACAACAAATTCATGGTAGTGAACTGCTGCATCTCCAAAGGATGCTACGAAAGCAACGAATAAAAGAATGCCGAAGAATAAGTAAGAGCTGCATGGCTTGGCACAAAGTTTGTGACACTCCATTGCTCTCTCTCAGCCTTTGGGGTTGAGGGACTAATCTGCGAGCTTGGTGTTCAGGGAGAGCAGCTATTTATGGTCGGGAAAGAGCGGGAAAAGACAAGAATTTAACTGCTTGTTTATATTGGGGAAAAAAAAAGTGTTTTGGCAAATTAGGTTCAAGTCAACTTGAGAACTTAAATTTTAGGACAATATTAGTCTAACCTTGGAGAGGATTTGGTGCAACCACTGTTGGACAAAATAAATTAACAAAGATTCCGCACTCTCAATTCTCGAATGACTAATTGTAATCTTTCCCCGTAGGGGCAGTTACAATCTTGTCAATCAGTATATAGTTCCATGATTATTAGCTTAAATCTTTCAATCTTGCATGAAATTTAGTGCTGAAGGGCCCAACAAGAGAATCTGTGATTTTACTTGGATGAAAGATGGTTCAAATTCATTGGTGTATTCCCTACTGCACTCTGTAACAAATTTAAGTAGGGGTTCTTTCTTGGATCAAGATTAGCGGTCCTTTTCATTTTCTTCATACTTGGAGAGCAAAAGAGACTTGTTAACCATTTCTGCTGATAGAACTTAGTTTGATGCTTTTGCAGATAAAAACTGCATTTCATATTTAATCCTGACAGAGTTTTAGAACTAGAAACATCTGCTGAAGGTTTTGTCTAAGTTATTTACTTATTGGTTAGTAAATTAAGTAAAACATCAATTGTTCGCTCAACAATTTGTGAATCTGCCATACAATGTGGACCAAGCATTTTTCCACATGTCCAATGATCACTTATTTTCATCAGACATGAATCTTTTGTTTTTCTCTTTATTTTTCCTTTGAAGTATAGGTATTGATTAATCATTTGGTTATTACTAGGGTAGCATAGGACAGCTAGGGTGAGGTTGAATTTAGTTTGGATTTGGTAGAGGAAGATCTGTAGTCTTCAGATTTAGTTGACTATATTTTTCGTTAACAATGCCTGGAAGAGGCTCAGTCCAAAGTCTATACATGGACTAAAGTTACATGCACAGAAAGGTCCAACTGGCAATATCCCCCAATAAAGTAATAACTAAGCAAGTTTCCAATGTGAAATATATGATTGCCTCATTATTATCAAAGGCTGACCTGGAAAATTTGACAATTTTGCTTTGAGTGAACCAAAATTTTCTTTAAGCATTTAACATCATGTCTTATTCTTTCCATTGAACTTTGGCTTTCTGCTGCTTACGCTAAATCAAGCACATGAAGTCTTATGCTGAGAGCTATAACTTTTAAAGGGATAACTCCTGCGTCTATCAACAACATAGTGATAACAAGATCAAGTTCTTCATGCATCGACAATTTTTTTAGGGCTCTTTCAGTGATTAGCGGCAGGCAGTTTTTGTCAGGTAAAATACAGAATAAGTCTGATCAATAAATTGCTAAAATCTGCAGATGTCTTCAGCACGGTAATATTACCTTCCTTTTTTAGCATACAATTCAAGATTATCTAAACATCAATCAAGGAACGGGCAACAAACAAAGGGGTTGGTTTTCTTCAATATTAGGTTTTTAATATTGAAATGAAGCAGGTTTTGATAGGCAAGTGAACTAGAAGATCAATTCTACTTAACACTTGTGGACTTAATGGAGTAGGTAGTCTGCCAACTGACTTCAGATTTTTGGTGGAAAAAAAAAAAGAGAGAGAGAGAGAGAGAGAGAGAGAGGAATTAGTACAATTATTTTTTTTTTGTTTCAAAGCAGATAGGAAAAGAGGTTGTCAACGTTGAAAATCGAATTGCAAATTTACTAAATGTTACTTTTTAAATATGATTGAATAAGTTAATTAAATTAAATTGAGGGTTTTATTATTATAACAACTTTGTTTCAAAAAAGCTAAAAGCCTGCACTTCCAGGTGCAATCAGACTAATTTATTCTATAAACAATCTTTGTATTTGTATTGTATGTAATGGGATATGGGACCGTTAATAGTACTGTTGGTCCTTGTATGGAACAGGCAGCCGTCGTGTTATTGACAGAAGAAACCAAGAGTCCAATGGCAATGCTGGTCTTCCTATTCCCTTTGAACCAACATTTCTTCCCAATGCATACGGTAACAATCCTCATATACACTCCAAACATTGTTGAGAATGCAATAATTCTTGCAAGCCCGAAGCAGTCATCTAGAAAGTGAAATGCCATCATTTTACATGACCAAAAA
>JAQSVH010000006.1:1896376-1908267 GCA_029448705.1 Adansonia digitata | reverse complement strand
TGCATCAGATCCAAACCAACAGTCCAAAGTAGCAAGTCCAAGTCCCAAAGGAGGCCCACCAACACACAATACAATCAATATATGTTGAATTCAAAAGTAAAACAAACTACAGTCCGGTTTGTCATTTCTGTTTCAGTTCTATCCACAGCTTTTTCACATTTGGCCATGCTCCGACACACGCAACCCCACGTGCAGCTGCTGTCTTCCCTCCATCTTCTTCCCTTCTCCTCATAGCGCCTCCTTGGCCTACTGCGCACCTTTGCTCAGGTTAACTTCCCTCCACATGAACCAACACTCCCTTCCCTTCCCCCCTTGAAATTATCAATAACCCTAGCTGATTCTAGCTCAAATAATCCTTTCTTCTTCTTTTCTTTTCCTGGGAAAGATTTTATTCAAATTACAAGATGATGGGCTCTGACAACCAGGGCTTCGAAGAAGCCCACCTCTTTGCTTCCCGTGAAGAAATGGAAAATCTCGTTCTCGACGACCCACTTACCACCAACCACAACAATAACTCCTACTCTAGTTATCGAAGCGCCACCTCTTCACTCTCCGACACGACGCACCACCCGCTGTCCCCGCCGATACTCGCCACACCTGCCGACTCCGATCCGTTGCTCTCTCCTGCACTTTATCGTAACCCTAACGCCGCTGACAACAACTCCTACATAGAGCCTCCTTCCTATGCTGATGTCATCTTCAGTCCTTTCGATGATAACTCAGTCAATGAAATCAACCGCCTCGATTCGACATCTCAGAATCCAGAGTCTTCATTGACGCTCTCCAGATCGCCATCGCCCAGCTCAGATTACATCAAAATTACGGTTTCCAACCCCAAAAAAGAGCAAGATACCACGAATTCACTTGTTCCTGGAGGTAACACTTATTACACTTATTTGATTACCACGAGAACGAATATTCCAGAATTTGGATCCTCCGAATTTAGTGTCAGGAGAAGGTTTAGGGACGTAGTCGCGTTATCGGATCGGTTAGCAGAATCTTACCGTGGATATTTTATTCCACCGAGGCCGGATAAAAATGTGGTGGAATCGCAGGTGATGCAGAAGCAAGAATTCGTGGAGCAAAGAAGGGTTGCATTGGAGAAATATTTGAGGAGGCTGGCAGAGCATCCGATGATTAGACTAAGCGAGGAATTGAAGGTTTTTTTGCAGGTGGATGGGAGGCTTCCGTTGCCGACGAGCACTGATGTGGCTTCACGGATGCTTGATGGTGCTGTGAAATTACCGAAGCAGTTATTTGGGGAAAGTACCCCGGTGGTGGCGCCACATGAGGTGGTGCAGCCCGCAAAAGGTGGGAGGGATTTGTTGCGTTTGTTTAAGGAACTGAGACAGTCTGTTGCAAATGATTGGGGTGGTTCTAAACCGCCCATTGGAGAGGAGGATAAGGTGTTTATGGAGAAGAAAGAGTGGATTCATGATCTTGAGCAGCAACTCAGCAATGCTTCTCAGCAGGTAATTTTATTGTTCTTTTAAGAGTTGAAATGTATATTTGAATCTTGTGGGATAGAGTTTTTGCTTATGGGTTTTACTTGGGATCTTTTTAATTTTCTTTTAGGCTGAGGCCCTTGTTAAAGCACAGCAAGATATGGGAGAGACAATGGGAGAATTAGGATTGGCATTTATTAAGCTGACTAAGTTTGAAAATGAGGAGGCTATGTTCAATTCTCAAAGAGTACGGGCTGCTGACATGAAATGTTTGGCAACTGCTGCAGTCAAAGCTAGCAGATTTTATCGAGAATTGAATGTGCAGACTGTCAAGCATTTGGTAATGTGCAAATAACCATTCCTCATTTTATTTTTTGAACGTAAAACATGGGATTGAGCAATCCACAAGAATTCATTTGTTGAAATACTTTATTTTGAACAAGAATATGAGTTTTCAATGTGCGAAATCTCTAGTACTCAGTAAGTTTGGCAATTGACCACTTTAATAGATCAGAAGCTATGTTGAATGGATGGCTTGTTGATTGCCTGAGAAGCTAATTTTTGGTCTTGTTGCATGTGTTAATTGAAACTTAAGGAATTGTGCTGGTGATTTCATTTCTGTTGAGGTTTTTATATCTGAAAAGAGAAGTTCCAGTTATTTATAAAGCACTTTGTTTTTTGTGCATTTCAGGATACGCTTCATGAATATCTTGGGCTTATGTTAGCTGTGCATGGTGCATTTTCGGATAGATCAAGTGCTTTATTGACTGTTCAAACTCTCATATCAGAACTATCTACATTGCATTCAAGGGCTGAAAAACTTGAAGCTGCATCGTCAAAAATATTTGGTGGCGACAAATCGAGGATTCACAAGCTAGAGGAATTGAAAGAGACTATAAGGGTTACTGAAGATGCTAAAAATGTTGCTACAAGAGAATATGAGCGGATCAAGGTAAATAATTTTCATAATATCCTTTTTTTCTTCATTTAAGGATCACTTTGTCCCCTTTGTTCTTGATGTGTTAGATTTTTCTTGTGGTCATACTTTGATCGTTAATATATATTTTGTATAATCCTTGCATGTTTGTATCACATAATGATTGGCTCAATGCTAGATAGCCAAGAAGTTGTCTGTGATTAAGATAGTTCCTTCCTAATTTGTTGAGTTATCCCTGCATGGACAAAGTCTTATAACCTGATAGATTGAGTTATAACTAGTTTGGCGAGCCTATTCTACCCTTCAGCTATTATTAGATTTCAGCTATTGTTCATGGATATAATATGTGGTTTCCCCATTGTTTTGACTATTCAGTTTCCTGTTGTTCTTCCTATGCTTTTAATTTGACCCTTATTGATATTTCCTTGTGTTTTTGCATGTGTGATGCTATGATAATAAGCATGCCTACTCTTTAAACAGCTCTTAGGTCATTGCCTTTATTAAATCTTAAGTAAAGCTACTAACACAGGATGTGAAAGAGCAACTGAAGATATGATAATGGTATTGGTCAATCATATTACTAACTAAGCAGCCTTCACTTCCACTTCTCTCTCTCTCCTTCTTTCTTCTGCTTCTTGCGGTAAATTGAAAGAAAAGATGGGTGCACCAATTTACCCAGTTCATGTGTTTTATGAAGATTCTCATATCACTTTCTGTTGCATCAAACAAATTAACATTGTTGGGTCCTTTTATTGTGGTTTTTTAGGTCCTTCTATGGTTTAGTTTGTGTTTGCATTTACTAGTACATGGTGTACGTTTTCATGGTTATATTCATTTTCGATGTTTGTTTCATGATGATGTAATTACAGGAAACTAACAGGTGTGAACTTGAAAGGCTTGACCATGAAAGACAGGCTGACTTCTTGAACATGTTGAAGGGGTTTGTCGTAAATCAGGTAAATTTGATTTTTTTTTTTTTTTGGGTTTTTTTCCCCATATTAGTGATCTCGTTGTGTGAAAGAATCTCTGATGAACTTTGTTTGAGGGTAGTAGGGTACCATGGCAGAGTCTATCCATTCTTAAACTTGTTTGATTCAAATTGCCATATCCTGTATCTGAAATTTATGTAGTAAAACTTGTGGTATCTATGTTGAAAGCTTCATCACTTATTGAACTTGGATCTTTGTTATTCACCGTATGTTACTTGATCAAGCCTGCTGGTGATTGTCTTGGCCTTATAAACCAATGTAGTTGATTTGCTTTAGATGTATTTGTTCAGTTTCAATACCCTAGTAAAAAGATGGTTGCATATATCTTTATGGTGATTTCAGTGATCATGGGGCTATCTTTCTCCCCCACTCTTACGAGATGTCCTTGTGGATTGTGTTCGATTTTGTTCTCAAACTACAATGTGAACTGTTTTAGTTGTCCTTCTTTCTACTTTTCTGTTGGCTGTATATGGCTCTATAAGTATATGACGCCTACTTCCCCGTCCTTTTAGCATGAGTTGAACTCTTTGTTTTTCCCACAAAGCCACCCTAAAAAAAGGCTTGTCAGAAAAGCCAGTGATTCCTGTGTGGGTTATGGCTGCTTGTGTATGTGTAGATTGGGTTATTCAATTTCTGCAGTCAAATTATTGTTATGCACTTGAGCTTGTTCTTATGAATTTGAAAGAAAAGAAAACTTCTGCTATGTTGACAGACAATGCAAGAGAGTGCAGTTGAATCATAGCTGACATATATTTATTTATGAAAATGAAACAGGTGGGATATGCTGAGAAAATTTCAAATGTGTGGGCAAAGGTTGCAGAGGAGACGATCGGATATGCAAAAGATAGCTGTTAAATGTTTGGATGTATTATATTCAATTCCTCAGTCTTCAGCCTTCACTTTTTTTTTTTGTACTTTTGATTATTGTTCCTATTAGGAGACAGTTTTACATTGGTAATAATAATAATAATAAGAATAAGAATGAAGAAAAGGGTAGGCGAACTTTGGTTAGTTTATTATGATTAATATTAATATTAATATTATTTATTTTGCCTTTGTAGAGTATAAATTTGCAGTGTTTTAATTTGTGCGTGGGAGAATGGATCTTGAACGAGCGCCAAACTTGCAATTGATTTGGTGCTGTAAATTGTTTGATTATTATCTTGCGCTGACCTGTCTGTGATGTAATCACTATAATTCTTCATATCTCTCTTTATTTGCCTGCAGGTTTTACGTTTAGGCGGTGGGTTGGTAGGGGAGGGAAGATTATATCGAATAGCTGGGACGATCACCTTGTTTGTTTCTATATTTATAAATATTATCATCTTATATAATCAATAAATAATAGCTTCTTCCCTGTCCAAGTTATTCTTATCATCGCCCCTAAATGCGGTCAATCTTGTTTCTTTAGTAACTCAAATCTTAAGTTATATTACCTTAATTTTTAATATTCGTTTATGATATTTATCCTCGAATAGAAAATATGATTACGAGAATAAATCAGGTGACTGGAAAAAGAAAATTACAATATTAACCAATACTAATGAAGATAAAAAGTTCAAAACCCACAGCCTTATATTTAATTTATAAACCAAGGGCAAATGCGAAATTAAAATTAAATACGATACCCAAATGAGAATGAGAAAAGAGTTATTCTGTTCATCAGTGGCTAGACAGACGGGACACCGCATCACTCTTTATAGTTGCTCTCTGTCTCTCTCTCTCTCTCTCCCTCCGTCCTTTGCCCAAATCTTTACTGAACTGCAAAATGCACCTCCACCGTCCTTCGGTTCTCATCTCACTCGTTCTAGCTTAGTTAAAGACTTACGAAGTTAAAACCAAATCAAACGGGATTTGGAAAAGTCCATAACTACCGATCTGATCTCTCTTTATTATTATTATTATTATTATTATTATTATTATTATTATTCTTATTTGTTTTTTTTTCCATTGATTCTATTCGCTTTATTATTTGCTTTGATTTATCAAACCGCGTTTCCCAACGTCTTTCCCGTCATTTGACTTTCACTCTCCCTTCTTTCCCTTTTAAAACCCAACTCATCTCTCATCTTCTCTTTCCTCTCCTCTCCTATCCTCTACTCTCTCGTCTTTCCCTTAACTTCTAAAATCCCTAACTATTTAAGTTATATTAACAAAAGCAGAAAAACAAACGCGGTTTTTATGTGCTAAAGTAGAATAAGCAGAGTTAGAGAGAAGAATAGAATCAAGTGACATTACTGTTTTTTACCGATGGCTGATAACGGTGAAGAGAAGCTGCTAGCCATGGCCAGGCATATAGCCAAGACACTCGGCCAAAACGAATCCATGGCCGACGATATTTTGCAGATCTTTTCAAACTTCGACGGCAGATTTTCTCGCGAGAAATTGTCTGAGAATATGGTCGACGACAACCCCCGTGGATGCGCCGCGCTTGACCGGACGCTTCATTCCTTGGACCGTCAGATCTCCCAATACGTGGCGCTTGATCATCCTATCTGGGCCGACACGGGTGATGCTTCCGCCTTTCTTGACGCTATTGACGAGTTAATTCGAACCATCAGGGACTGGAGCCCCATGACGGCCGAAAAATCTGTTGGCGCGTGTATTGTACGCGCCGACGACTTGATGCAGCAGGCCATGTTCCGCGTTGAAGATGAGTTCAGGTCTCTCATGGACCGAGGTGCTGAGTCGTTTGAACTGAGTCGAAACGACCATGAGTCAACTGGTAACTTACCATTCGATTCAGACGACGAAAACGAAGAAAACGAAGAAGGGCTTCTTCACAGCGGTGCAGATCTTGATCATCTGATCCCCATAGCTCAACCGGTAACGGACTACGACATCATAATCGACGCGCTTCCATCGGGAACTATAAACGACCTTCACGAGATCGCCAAGCGCATGGTAGCTGCAGGTTTCGGGAAAGAATGCTCTCACGTTTACAGCACCTGCCGCAGAGAGTTCCTCGAAGAGAGCATCTCGAGGCTAGGGTTACAGAGGCTGAGCATCGATGAAGTCCAAAAAATGCCATGGCAAGAGCTGGAAGACGAGATTGAACGCTGGATTAAAGCTGCAAACGTCGCGCTTCGTATCCTGTTCCCTAGCGAACGCCGGTTATGCGATCGCGTCTTTTTTGGATTCTCCTCCGCTGCTGATCTTTCCTTTATGGAAGTCTGCCGTGGCTCCACCATTCAGTTACTTAATTTCGCCGACGCCATTGCTATTGGAAGCAGATCACCTGAGAGACTTTTCAAAGTTCTCGATGTGTTCGAGACTTTGCGAGACTTGATGCCTGAATTTGATTCTGTTTTCTCGGATCAGTACTGTTTGTTTCTTAGAAACGAAGCAGTTACCATTTGGAAGAGATTAGGAGAAGCAATTAGAGGGATATTCATGGAATTAGAGAACTTGATTCGGCGGGACCCAGCTAAGACAGCTGTTCCTGGTGGCGGACTTCATCCAATCACACGATATGTGATGAATTATCTACGTGCGGCGTGTCGTTCACGACAAACATTAGAACGAGTTTTTGATGAAAGTAATGTGGTGATTCCATCTAATAAGCTTGATGATAGACGGTCGTCTTCATCTTCAATGTCGGTTCAGATGGCGTGGATTATGGAGCTTTTGGAGAGTAATTTGGAGGTGAAGTCCAAGGTTTATAGAGACTCTGCTTTGTGCTCTGTTTTTATGATGAATAATGGAAGATATATTGTACAAAAAGTGAAGGATAGTGAGTTGGAGTCACTTTTAGGTGATGATTGGATTCGAAAACACAATGCGAAAGTCCGACAATATTGTGCGAATTATCAAAGAAGTTCATGGAATAAGATTTTGGGAACTTTAAAGCTTGACAATTCTTCCTTGGCTTCAAATGCAATTGCCAAGTCTATGAAAGAGAAGATCAAGTCCTTCAATTCACAATTTGAGGAGGTTTGTAAAACTCAGTCATCGTGGGTTGTATTCGATGAGCAGCTGAGAGAAGAGTTGAGGATTTCTGTGTCTAGACTTTTGTTACCAGCCTATGGAAACTTCATTGGGAGGCTCCAACGTATTCCTGAAGTTGGGAGATCTGCTGACAGGCTTATTAGGTATGGTCCGGAGGATATTGAGGCTAGGATTAATGAGTTGTTTGAGGGAGGTAATGGATCATCCGGCGGTAGGAAGTGAAGGTAAGCTGCAGCTAATGCAAGTTGAAGGCTTCTCTTTGTGTTGAATGAGTTCTTAATGATTTGTAGTCTGGTATTTAGGTGTTTGTTATGCATTTAGCACAATCTTTCGACTTGTGTTTCTGAATTAATTAAAATCATGGATAGTTTGCCTGTATTAATCATAATGGTATTCTGGTCTGAAGGTGAATCTTGCAATGTTTTCTTCTTGCTGTATATAGCAAATCTAATCATACATACATTGGGATATATTATCATTTATCATTAGGAATTCTTATTTGTTTTTCTAGACTGCACTGCTTTGGAAGAATTTTAGATTTCCCTTTTTTTAGTACTTGGATGGATCGCAGGATACAACAACTTTATAACTTACACATCTAATATTCAAATTGTACGAGCTCAGTAAGTGTTTTTTCTTATGCAGGATCTATTAAATTGGGAAGTTTCCTTGTGTTAGCAATTAACACAAGTATTTTGGACTCCTGCTGTAGGCAATTTTGAAATGGAAATGCCATTTGGGCATAGTTTTAAGACTTGTTTTAAGTCCTCTTTTTGGCTTTCTAAATGGTAGATGCGATGCTACTACTTGATTAGTGCGACATTCATTTCTGTCGCTTAAGCCTATAAGAATTGGAGGTTTTAAGACTTGTTTTAAGTCCTCTTTTTGGCTTTCTAAATGGTAGATGCGATGCTACTACTTGATTAGTGCGACATTCATTTCTGTCGCTTAAGCCTATAAGAAATGGAGTCAAATTCTGAGGACGGTCTTGAGCCATTCAAAAAGTTTTGAGATGGACCATTTTCTGCATATATTTTGAATCATTTCTGCATATATATGCTAATGGTATATAACCTTTCCTGATCAATGATCATATGCATGGATGGGCCAACACAAGAATGATTTATTCTCAGCATTAGTATATTATCCCATTGGAACCTTTTTTTTTTAGGTCTTGATCAATTCTAATTTGTACCCGATGTAAATTAACCTCCGATTCGTGTCATGTCAAGCGTTCTCAGTGAGCTATTTAATGCAGCGTCATCTGCCTATTTAAGCAACAACCTTTGTGGCTGTCCTGTTAAACTTAGTTCAATTGACTGGCGCATTTCTTTTATTCTTTCTCTGGGCGTACTTAGGAATAAAAATGGATCGGTATGCATGGAAATGGCGTAGCGTGCAAAAGGATGACATTGATTTTTTTTTTTTTCAGTTTCTGGATATGAAAAAGAAAAGAAGGAAAAAGAAATACCAAAGCAGGAGATATGTGGGTTGAATAGGTCTAAGATCTCGTGCAAAAAATAGCCAAGAACCTTCCGGGATGGTTTCTTCCTTTTTTAGGTTCCTGAGTCAAAATGTTGTGCCTTGCAATTTGGTATTATGGGTCCAATATCTTTCTCTTTCCATTGAAAAGATTATGACAAGCTAAAATTTGTTATTAAAAATAGAGAAAATCATAAAGCACACAATATAAAGTAGTCTGTTTTTGCTTCTTGAGACCTGGTCTAATCCAACTAATTTGTTGGGAATAAATCAAGGTAAAAGCTATAGTCTGCGGAGTGATTATTCGGCAACCGAAAAGGGGTTAAAGAGGCTAAAGAAAAAGAAATAAAGAAAGCTATGGCCTATGGGTAAATGCCATTTGTTCTACTAAAAACTTTGATCACTTCAGCGGATGCTTTGAAGGGTCTTGTTTTTCAAGAAATCAACCAGGGTTTTGTGAGCTGCCTCGCTTGGATGAATGCTGTCCCAAAATGATTGAGAAGGCGTTTTGCTGACAGGACTCTTTGAATTGCACAAGAATGAAGCTTCCGGTAATCAAGTCCCGCAGCATCCTCTGATTGTGTTCGTGAAACCTGCGTCACAGCTCACACAAATCACTCCTCAATTCCCTTGCCATGAAAAAAAAAAAAAAAATCCAACTGGACTGGAAGATGGACAGGTTAAAACTAGGCGTATTTTTGGTTTTACCATATTTTTTTGGATTACTGATCATGTCCATTAATGGTGTATATACTTCAGGATACACAATTTGGCTCCCGGAAGCGACGCCTGCAGCTTAGATAACAAGTTAACAAACTTTTGATTGTAAGACCGAGCGTCTGCATTCTCATCTTCCAAACATGTTCGATCAAGGGGGAACTCGAGTCTTCCGTAATTAGTGCTGGAACACAGCCCATTGGAGGAAGCCCTGCTATAACCATTGAGCGACAGCCCAGCTTGTATATTTCCTGTAAACAAAGGGAAAAGTTACCCTGTGAAAACAAAACCTAGATGCAAATAAAATTGCTTTATGGAAATTAAAGACTTAGAATGATAATAACCTTCAGAAAGTCTTGTAATGCTTTGTGCAGAAAATCTTGATATCCGCTAACGTCAAACTGCGCTTTACGCAATGGCAATAGGTAGTATTCTAAACCAAAGTCGTTAGTTTTTGCACTGTTAATTACCAAAGACATTTGAATGATGTTTTTAGCTTCTGTGTTACCAACAAGCCTACTAAGCCTTCGAAATAATCAAGTTGCTTGGACACCGAGATGACTGCTGTTAAAACTGTGGTAAGATCATCATATCCGGATCGAGCTGATGCAAAACTAACACCAGTTCGAAGGTCATCATTTGATAGACTTGGGTCTACAGAAGGAGGGACAGTCTGTTTTATGCCCAGAACGCTGGCAACAACGTCTGGAATGAGTTTTCCATTTGAAAACCTCCCTGTAGGGATGTGACCTGCGAAATTTTGGCCATATGGAAGATGGTTTCCTTTTAAAATCGTATTAATAAAGTTGTTATTCCCAGTATCAACAGTGGAGTCACCAAAGATGAGAAGGGATGTGAAATTCGGCCCGATTATAGCCCTCGTCAGAGTACCAGATGTGCATGTCTTGATGATGATTTGCACCAGCATTAAGAGGAATGTTGTAAGAGCCATTTTTTAACTCCTCTTTGGAATGATATAGTTTGTTATTTTTAAGGTACTGCTTTTTATGTTAAAATTAAAGCCTACAAGAGGTTTCATTTATGCGTTCTAAGCTGCAAAATATTTGACGTTTAAAAGTTGCAAGTAACGGATACTGAAGCAGGAGTAAATAAATTATCTTTATGTCAAGCTAGTTCTATCAGATATCCAAATCCCAGAAGGTGTAAAAGAGAGCAACTAGGTCCAAAGAAGAACAATCCTAAACTAGTTAATCAGAGTAATAACAACAATAAATACAGTGACCAAACATTGAATATTTGGAGATAGAGAGAACCGAAGAATTTTTTTTGTACGAAAGAGGTTGAAGCTTAAAAGATTGAGACAGAAAAGGAAAAAAAAAAAAAAAAAAGAATGACGTAGTGTCCCCGATTTATTTTCCTTTTCCATGTGGCTCTTTGCATGAATTGCGTCCAATATGCTTACTACTGAAAATTGTTTCGGAGTTACAAGAACTTAAATGGAAAATCTATTACTTTTGATGAAAAAGGTAATGAGTTGATACTCGCCACAGTAAAAGCTATTAATGGAGAGGGGAACAACAAATTTTTGTAACTTCTCGTATGTTTATGTTTAATATAAGTATTATTTCAGGAAGCAACTACCATGAATTAATTACCATATTGCTCAGGATTGTTTATCAGGTCAATTAATGACTTCTAAACGCCTGCGTGCGCAGTTTTGCTCTTTGGCAGCGTTGCATGTATTTCAGGCAGCATTTTCGCAATCTTTTTACAAGATTGCGCATCTGAGTTTGGATCCTCCAAGCATTTTCTACTTGTTGGAATCTCAAGCCTGGCTGTCATTTGAATAGGTAGGCAACCAATTGGAGGTAGACCAGCTACGACCATTTTTCGGCTAATTTATAACATTTTCCAACTAAGCAATTTCAAAGAATATTACCATTGGGAATTGAAACTTATATACCATTGATAGATATTAGCACATTGTGGCTTCCATCATGCTGGTGAAGTTTGCAGAAGATAAAGACTGCTTTTTAAAGAACTTATAGAGGGTACTTGTCCTATAAATTTTATTTTATTTTGTTTTGTTTTGTTTTGTTTTTTTTCATTTACCGTTTCTTTATGATTATGATGATGCATTGTTGCAAGTAAAAGAGCAAATGGTTGTAATCATACGAATTTAAAGATGATTCTTGTCCCAAAATAAGCAATTGATATTTATTCACTAATTTATGTATAGAGATAGAAAAGGTCAATGCACTACAATTTCTTATCTAAAACTGGTGAAACTAATACAAATATTTAGGATTTTCAGCTATAAGATGCTTTTATTCTTTCTTTATTATTATTATTTTTTAAAAATTCCATTTTTGATAAATATACTACTATGTTCATTTCCCTGATTCAATGAAT
>JAQSVH010000006.1:1870376-1884185 GCA_029448705.1 Adansonia digitata | reverse complement strand
CCCCCCCCCCCCCCCCCCCCCCCCCCCCGCCAATCCTTATCGTGGAAAACCTCATTCACTGTTCAGAGTCTTGAGGATTACAAGACCGGTCTCCTAACCAATGGGATTCTATTTTTCATTAAAATATGGCTATTTTCTTCAACATTCTTTGCAGTATCCTCTAGACAGTTGCGGAAATCGTGTTTATTTTGTTCCAAGTTCGGAAGTTTCCGCATTTGATTGTCGGTTTGCATTTGTTAAATTTTGCTCTAGAAGTTCAACAGTGAGGCGTATGTGTTCCAGATTATTCGTAAAATGATCAATGGAATTGTCAAATATGGTAATCATCGTCATCATCATGAGAATTTTCAAACAAAACTGAAAGTCTATATTAACAGCAATTTTGTTTTTTAATTCAAGGAATATGAACATCAATAGAGGAGTCAGATTCATATTCAGTGCCTAATCCGGATCTTTGGAAGGCCAACTCCGTACGATATTTTTTCTTGCATTTCCCTCAAACTTATATCCTGTTGCCACAGATACTTTTTATCATTTTATGTTGACCCTTTATTATTGCCCTACCAAGTCAATTCAATTTAATTAATTTTTGGATAACAAGGTCTTTTCCCTAATAAGTTGGAGACCGGGGAGAGGGCATTTGACCGAGCCCACACCGGCGCAGTTCCTTTCTTCGATTGCACCATATGATAATAGGTTGACACACCCCAACCAATAATAACTATAATGATAAAATAACCCTTTTTTTTTTTTTTGGTAGGATAGTGTGAGCCCTTGTCAGTTCAACAATCCAAGCAGAAACCTCTTCAACCAATTTCTGCCTCTCAAAAGTTATGCAAATAAATATGCCTATTTAAAGATAAAACTCATTTTGACATTCAGATGAAATAATTACATCAAATCAGCCTATTTTCGCTTAGGAAGGAACTTAGACCATTCCCTTGTGGGCTTCATAGATGCTCAATGTAAAGATCATCCAAACTAGAAACAAAAGGTACGTCCTCTGCAACTATGGAACTTCAGTACTCCTTCCCAAATGCAGCTTCCATCCCTTGGGATCCATTTCCTTCTGTCAACCATACATAAGGAATTTTAATTCCATCAAACATAGCGTTTTGTATTAATGTCTTCTAAAATCCACAACCAATTTTAAGATAGTCTACAAATTTCAAGGTAATGTTAAGGGGATTCTTCCCCGTTAACAGATGATAAGTCATTACAGGACCATGGCAACATAATTCTATTGCTGAATGATATAAGCTCAGTAAGGCAGAACTGCAAACTAAATTTATGAGTGTCGAAACTAGAATACTTGAAAAGCAAAGCATAACTTGCACCAGCATGCTGATTATACGCCAAAAATCTAATAAAATAACATGGGAACTGGACTGCAATTCTATGCTTATCTATCCTTTTCAAAGGATTATAAAATAAAACTAACGATAGTCAGCTTCTGGGTCAGCAACGTAATTAGGAAAGCTGGCGTTTTCACTGGACTTGATCTTTGTATTGACAGAGCACACTACATATCCTCTTACGTAAGTTCATATTTCAGAGCCATCATGCATTTGATTAGACATTAAGAAACACTTACTTGAAATGCTTTGTCCCTCCAGTGAAACACACACCCATGAGCTTCCATGTATCCAAGAATGCATTGAGGAAGTAATGGTTTAAAGCATGCATGGAGTTTAACTTTTGTTAACGCTCTACACGCCAACAGGGCTGCTGCCAGGCCATTTGGAGTCAAACCGGCCAAGTGCAAGATTGTCATGTTCTGGAGGCAATTGATGCTGGCTAGTGCTACAAGCCCAACATCTGTAACAGAACAATATGACAAGTTTATCTGCAATCAAAGGAAGTGAACAACACTATTAGTTCGATATTACACCATAATGTTCCAATATACAAGAATAAAGAACCTGAGAATGTAAAATACCTGCTTCAGATTTTGGGAAAATTGAGCAAGTGGAAGCATTCCATTATCATTAATATTGAAGCACTTCTTTATGTCAAGCACTGTAAGTAGCTTGCATCCCACAGCAATAGCTGATAGACCGATTGATGAGACACCAGGGCATCCACGAATCTCAAGTGCCTTTAACATCGAACATTTTGACAATGATATTAATGAGCTATCTGTAATTTTATCATTATAAGCCATATTGACCATCTCAAGTGCAGGACAACCACGACCAATGGCTGCAATGCCTGCATCACTTATTGCGATGGACCTGCAAAACAGAAAGGCAATAAGATCAACATAGAACAGATACCATGTACTTCACAGAGGGACCACCAACATTCCAACATCTGGGGACTAGCATGACAGCACCTAGTTTCTTTTAGACCCTCATGCATGACGTACAGGAAAATTTTAGATGTTTGAACTAGCCCGGATCTTTTTCATTGTTAAACTTCATGCTATGGGCATTGCTGAATGTCCACAGAGTTTAAGGTGCTTAATTAGACACCCATTCATGCAGTAGTCATTCCCAGCTACTAGAAAAGCGTGGAAGTTATAGGAAAGTTGCAAACCTGTACAAATCAAGCTCCTTAAGCATTGAGCAATGACTACCAACTTCTGCAAGTCCTTCATCTGATAAGTTAGAGCAGATCCCTAGCTTTAAAATAGATAGTTTTAAACATCTTGAGATGGACTTCAAACCTGCATGATATAACATAAATCATTCACAGAAAATTTCATTCATACATAAAACAGATTAAAGCCAAGGTAAAACCTTCATCATCAATTTCATTATCTGTAGCATCCAGCTCTTCCAAATATGGGCAACGTGCTCCAATCAAAATAAAGGCCTCCTTTGGCACCAAGCTACAAGACTCCATCCTGAGAGAAGTAAGGGAGGTGCATGAATTTGTTATGCTGTCTATAGAGATATATGATATCTTACGACAGCATGTGATGTCTAGTTTCCTCAGATCTTTGTGTGACTGGACAACGAAAGATAGACCCTCATCTGTCACTCCTAAGCATTTACTTAAGCTCAGTTCCTTGACTGGGGCACGCAAACTTGCCATGGCTTTGATCCCAGAGCAGGTAATTGTACAACCATCTAATTTTATTGATTGCAGCTTTGAATAAGTATGCAGGCATTTTGCTAGATCAGAAGTAATCTGCACCATCATCGCAAATACATGAATCAACAAGCCAAAAGATTAATATAGAATTATTAGGGAATTACCCTAGGGAGTTTTGGACTTACAGCAGAGCCATATGCCAATATGAGCTGCTGTAGTCGTTCAGAACCATTTATCAGTGATGACAAGCCCGTGTGAGTAACATTTTGACAGTTTGACAAATTAAGCATCTGTAAAATACAATTAGGAGAAACTATCACTTGAAATTACATTATTCTATTGATAAGGGATAATCATATGAAACTGATTCAACAGCCTGATAAATTAATATAACTTCAAAAATCCTACTATTAATTGGATTCTTCCATTTCAAAATGAGAGGCATGCATATGATTATTGCTCACTGAAAGTTCAATCTTGGAATAAGAAGACAACATAATAAAAAATCTATATTCTAGTAAAAAAGATCAAATTCAAGCGCTGGCAGGACTTCCACATGTTCCTTGCATAGTTTGGTCTGCTGCTTCAGCAGCTTAACAGCCTACCAAGGAAAACATACCTTTAGTGACTTGCAACTTTGCTCGAGTATTGAAAGGCCATCATCATCAATGCCATGGCATCCCTCTAGAACCAGATCTTCAAGATGTTGGAGTTGAAGAACAGATTTGAGACACTTCTCTGTGATCTGTGGTACAAAAGCATACAGATTTTCATGATAACTTCTCATCTAATTGGGCATTCTCTAAACCAAGAATCAAGAAAAGAATGAATTCAGTGATCATGTGTTAACATCAATGGAAGAGTAGATTCTAATAGACATAGCATACATAAGAAATGATCAATTACATATACTGAATTGTGTGCTAGAGCAATATATCTCTACTGCTGACAAGCAAAATTACATTAGGCTTACTAAAGGAACTTCTATTTTTTGCAAAAAAAAAAAAACATTTTCTCTTTCCTTTTGCTCCTTTAAATGATAAATACAATTTAGCTTGAAACAGAGAACCAAGAAAACTTGTAGGAATATTTTCATCCCAATAAAGTTGTTTGGCTGATCCAAAAGGTGTATGCTTTCTACATGATGCAACTTCTACAGGTGACTGGTCAACAATCTCAACTATCATTTGCTCAACTAATGATAATTATTTTAGAAACAAAGAATTAGTTTCAGTAACTTAATACAGATGCATAACTACCCATAAACAGCTGATGCCATAACTGGTCCATAGAAACTAAAAGACTCAGCAGTTCATCAGAAAATTGACCAAATATGGGCAGCATAAATGAATTAATCAACAACTTAGTAACAATATATACTGCGAATAACACATTATTTCACTTTTCAACCAAGCATTCACCTCTTAGTTGGCCGAAGAAAGAAACAAGAAAATAGTCACATCATATTGCACTGAGCTAATGTGTTAAAGCCTGGAAAGTGAAGCAAAACATGCCCCATTTAATTGAATAAAGCACATATCAGGCCCAACATGCCAAAACACAGTACTCTATAGCCTAAAATTACACACATTTGGCAGAGTTGATATGATTGATTCACCTTCTGGATGCCACAAAAACTTCATTTTCTGTTGTTCCCCATAACTTCCACGGCCATATATAAGAGAAAACAACAGAGTTAAAAAGAAATTGAACTTACCGGTAAATAAGACAGATCCAAACTCCTAATCGCTTTACACTTCAGAGCAATCAACTCCATACCCAAATCACCAACACGCAAGCACCACTTCAAGCAAAGGGACCTTAACTTTCTACACCCAACCGCTATACAGCCGATCCCCATGTCAGTTATTAACTTGCACCTTGCCAAACTCAATATCTCCAAATTCTTTGCCTTGGCAATTGCTGAGGCCGCCAAGTCAGTCAACTGGGTTCCGTTGCTCAAATCAACCTCGACAAGACTCGAACAATTAACAAACAAGCTTGATAAGCCGACATTCGTAAAAAACCTTGATCTGGACAGGTTTATTGAACGCAAAGTAGCTTTCCAGGTTGATGAAATCACGTCTAACGTGTTGTCATCAACGCGTGGACACATAGAGAGATCGAGATCGGAAACAAAAGGGTATCGGTGAAGGGTTCTAGGGAGGAGCTCAATGCGTAAAGGCTTGAGAGTCCTGCGGTGGCGAGACTCTATAAAGTAAAAGGTCTTGCATGTGAGAGAGAATGATTTTCTGGCAAACGGGTCGTTGTCAAGATGGTCAAGGATTTTCCATACAATCTCTTCTATTAAGACATCAAAGGGATTAGATGAAGAATCAGTCGAAAGTGGTTGCATTTTTTTCTTGCTCTGGCTTTCCACTGGGCTGCTTGAATCCAATTTTTTCATGGAAGTTTGTAAGTGAAAACAATTTGTCAAAGGCTTGGGTGAGGAAAGGAGAAGACCTTCCAAGGAGGGTCTGGAGAGTTTGATTTAATAGTATAGAATGTGCAAGAGGATTTGGATTGGATGGTGGTCTCAGAAGATTCTGAGGTAACTGCTAACAGAAAACAGTAGAATCAGCTGGGGACGGGGGTCGGGGGGACTTCGGTTGTATCTGGGAGGAAGAAGACCTGCATGTCAAATTACTATACTAGGCTTCATTGGTTTTGTTTAAATATATGACTGACCCAAATGACCCTTCTCCTCCTCCTTTTTCCAATAATATATTTATATTTTATAATTAAATGTTTATGTGATGTCTTATTATGTTAGGGTGGAATGATTATTAATTTTCTTTTGAAAAAACTAAAAAATTACTCGAATAGGCTATATTTATTTGCTTTCTTCTTCTTCTTCTTCTTCATTTTGCAAATATAATTTAATTAATAGTAGTGATTGGGGTTAGAAAAAGGGTAAGGAGAAAAGTGGGAGAGAGGGGCATTTTGGGAAAAGAAAATAAGAAGGGGCTTAAAGTGCTAACGGGGGCGGGGGTCAACATGAGAGAACTCATTCGGGGAAGTAAACATTTGAGGAAGGACAGATTCAAGTGCACATGACGAGGTACGGCATATTATGAAAAGTCCGCCCCTAAATATAACGTACCGAACCCTTGTACGTTTACCCTTCCACGCTTCTTTTTTGGCGCGTTGCTGCCACGTTTCAATGTACCTCCGACAACGTACTCAAATCTAGCCAAGCCAAGCCAAGACTTCCCCGTGTCCCCTCAGTCAAAGGAGAACATCTTCCATTTTCATTTTCAAGCTCTCTATACCTTTTAATAATATTATATATATATGTACACTTGTTATAATGATAGTGAATGTGACATAATTATTTATCATTATCAAGAGCATCCCAAAGCCCAATCACACGATGCCATCTGCAAAAGAGTACCACATTCCTATTGAGGAAACAAATCAGTTGCCAGTTAATGCCTTCCCTGGGTTGTACCTAAAGACAGGACAAATCCAGCTTTCGTACAGTTGTAGTCTCCTCCACTCTTATAAATCAGTTGCCAGTTAACTATGAAGTCATGATAATGCGTGGATCGTTATAAAACTGCAGATAAGGGTGAAATCCTTTTAACAGGTTTCTGCTCAGATGACAAGAAATGTATCAAATTCGACCAACATACTCGCAGGAATACAACAAGTTATCACAAAATGCAATCTCTTATATAATCAAACATCTAACTTCGTTTACTTGACTACTTTGAAACATCAAAAAGATGGGACAAGGCTGCTGGAATTAGTTTCTTCCACATCTACATATGACCTTGATATGCACCAATCTTTGCACTTAATACATATTCGTACAAAGTTATACCAAGGCTAGAAATAAAACATCACTCGCAAAACGGATAGTTTACTTCTTAGCAAAAGTGATGGCCATGGGATATTGAGGGGCGATTTTGAAACCCTGAAGGTGCTGCAGGGCTGTAGAAGACTGCTCTTCATCTTCGTACTCTACAAAGGCAATACCTGGCTTTGCTTCAATCATTCGAACTTCCCTGAATCCAGGGTACTGTTCGAAAAGAAGCTGCAGCATCATGCTTGTTGTTTCATGAGGTAAATTCTGTATGAACAGAATGTTGTTCGGTGCAGCCTGCTCTTGGGCATTCACGTTTCCATGATGGAAAGGAGCCTGCACATAATCAGACAGAATTTTTCCGATGAGGCATAGACAAATAGCATGTCCGCAAACTCAATCTCTCTTGGTTAAAATAAATAAATAAATAACAGCCCAAAAAAGTGTAAAGGCATATGTTATATGCTATCTAAGCGCTGCAATCAAAATATAAGAGCTATCATTCCCACAGGTAAAGCTATTGGGCTGAGAGAGAGAGAGAGAGAGAGAGAGAGAGAAAGCAAATATCAAATTGAAAATAGTTCAGCAAATTACCTTTGGACCACCATTACTTCGAGAACCTGCATCATTCGACATTGCAGATTGCTGCGCTTCCTCTGCACGTCGCTTTCTTTCAGCTGAAAATTGCATATTGTATCAAAGGATGTCACCAAATAAGAGAAGAGCTAAACTAAACCAAAAGAAAAGTAGTATGACATTGGATGCAAATTAGCCAGCAAAACCGAAGAAATAAGCAACATTTAAGTTTTCTCCCCCTAAAAACCAACTCTATAGACTGCTTGTCCTTGTTCTTCCTTTGACTTTTTAGCAGTTTTCTTTGCAAACAGTAAATCCAAAAGTTTAAATACCTGGTACTATAATAGCACCATTAAACAAGCACCCATGATTCAGTGAGGCCATTTATTCCCACCAAAATTAATAGAAGTACTACGACAATATTGTGAAAGGTAATTATATTTTCCCGCCCCATTACACAACAAATGGGTCAATTACTCAAATATGAATTTTTTTAAAAAAAGGTTAAGAAAATCAAACATCTAAGTTTTAACCCCTCTTCCTAGGTCTTTGTCTAACTGTGCCCCACAAAAAAATAGTACTATGCATTTAAAAATAATCATTTTGTACTCTCTCTCTCTTTTTTTCTTTTTTTCCTTTGATAGCCAAAAGGGAAGATTAGTGCTGAATAAAATGAATGCAAAATTGCAAGAATTACATTCACACTATAATAAAATGAAATAAAGGCAAAATCAGGACCAGGCATTATGCATACGGAAACTTAAAGACCTAAAAGGTGAGGTAGTAGTCACCTTTTTCTTCTTGCTTCTTCTTCTTTTCTCTGGGAACAAAGCTTCCATCATTCTTGGCAATACAATCTGACTTTGTCTTTGCATATTGTATCCGCTGCACCAAATTAATCATATAGACAATCAAATCTAAGCATCATTAGCAACTAAAACCACCTATAAATTAAGCCAGGCAAAATTTTGATTGCAATCACAAGTGATGCGTAGAGACTGACGGAAGTATTGGTCAGGTACTCATCTGCAGGAATTTATGAACATGGGGAGATAGACAAGGTATGGTTGTAAATGGTGTTCTTGATAAATAGAATAAGTCTTCCATGGATGCAGAAGAAACAATAGCCCTGATTTATAATAGATAAAATGGCCCCTAAAATTTCAGTAGAATGAGTTGACATGAAAGTATTCAGGTGGTTTAAGTTCACTCCAGACGAACCAAACATAAAATTACACCATCGAGCATCATATCATATTTGAGTAATGTGAATTGTGAAACATAAAATTCTCAGTAAATAATAGAATAATTCCAACAACATTAATACGAAGACCGATTTCACTCTATGGTACATAGTAACTGAGAGATCCCAAAAGCCAAAACAAATGCAACAGCAGCTTCATTAAAATTGAAAGAAAATAGACAATGTTCACCTTGATTCGAGGCAATCAACGTCACAACATATTAATATACTCACCATAGGTTTATCATAAAATGGAAAATTCTGCATTTGACGAAACGCGTTACTGGCAGCTGTCAACTCATCGAACACGACCCACGCCTGCCCACGAAGCTTGGGCGTCTTCAAGGCAACAACATCCAAAATCCTTCCATATTGAGAGAACAAAGCATAAAGGGATCTCTTTAATTCTGACAAAGGAAGAAGAAAAATGTTAGTGCGAAATCAATCACATTCAAGGTCCAAACCTGTAACAATCAGTTGAATGTTTGTATAATTTTAACTTGAATGTCCTAGTAAAAAGGACACCGTTAGGACTGAACCCTAAAAAATGGAAAAATATCTCTCTTTTTTTATGTTATACCCCTAAAAAGAACCTGTGATTTTCCATCTAGCAAATAGAAGTACTTGGGGGAAGGTTTGAGAGAAAAGTAGAGCTCTCTGGTTTGTCTTAGTTCCCTCGTTTTCTCAGCAATCAAACACAAAGAGAGAGAGATTAAGCGAATGGTGGTACCTTCTTTTTTGATCTTTTCATTGAGGTTCTTGATGTAAATAGTTTGATTTGGAGGTATATCCCCAGTTAGCATTTTCGCTGGTTTTGCCCTAATGTTACGTACTAAACGCAAAGAGGGTGATAACTGATAAGCTGCAAAGTAGGAAAGCAGCGGAGCTGCGATGGGTTGAGAGTTTTTAAAGTGTTTGGGGATTGGGCTGGTGCAGCAGGAAGCCCTAGTCTAGACAGGTTTTATTTTATTGAGCTTTTATTAACAGCCTGCAGCTGTATGTGTATCTATACCATATCTGTAAAACAAAGAAATGTGTTGGTCTTAGTTAGTACATAACTATACATAACAATAGAAAAGTTCGGATGGGCTGTTTCTCTTATTCTGTTAGTTTATATTGGGCTTTGACTGTTTTCTTGTTTTCTTAGTGAAGTCATACTTATTGGGCTCTAGAGTTTGGATTTATTTACATGGGTCTACACCCATTGCCCGAAAAGGCTTCTAACGAACTACGAAGGAGAGGCATTCTCAATCTCAGACTCGGGAAAGCTGGGAAAAAGTTTACTACTGGTTATCTAATGGAAATGACGCTAAATAATATGGTTAGCTCCTTTGATGAGGTAAATCATAACTGATATAGCAAAATGAATCTCCTCCACAATATTGATAAAGTTGATGGTTCACACATGGCGCCCCCTCTTGCTTTTCAAAATTTTTTTTTAATCAAATTTTATATTTCTGCTGGCTGTATGTGAAACATTTAGTTGTGACCGTCAATTTATTCACTCAAACTTGGGATCCGTATCCATGAAACAATGTGCCACAATGTAGTTGCCTTGTGTGGTCAGTACTTCAGTCTAAAGGAAATTATTGTCAATTTTCTTTCCAATGACTACCATAAACCATGTGATTCTTACCGGGTTATATAACTTAAATAAGAACTAGCTTTCTAGTTATTTAGTCGGTTATGATTTGAAGGGTCTTACCTCCTCGACCTCGTGCTACAAAAAAAAAAAAAAATGATACCAACTGCTTTGCCATTGCCAAGCTCAAACTGGTTAAGACTGAAGGGCAAAGTGCATAAGATTGAATCGTATTGCTTAAGCCACCAGTCTACAAAGACCAGTAGTTGGAAGAGGTATTCTAAATTATGAACAGATCTACAACACTATTAATCGTTTCCATTTAAAAAAAAAAAGATCATATCCCATATCAAAATCTTCCGACTACCTAATTTCTATTTATGATTTATAGCAATTAAATTTTGGAGACAATAAATCCTCATTATACATGATAAGTTCTGGTCTCCTAATCAACTTTATATTAGGTGAAAATCAGCAAAATAACCTACGACAGTAGCAGCTTGATTCGGCAAACGTAAGAAACCTGTCAGTGAAACGCAATTAAGCCATTAGAATGTACAAATGAAAACATAACAGAGAATGAAACACAATAAAAAAAAAATAAGCCTCGTTACTGAAAGCACATTGCAACAAAAGCTATACGGAATAGCAACATTCTACAAAAAAGCTCATCACTCGAATTGATTAGCCCCATCTTGGGGAAATATTACCCATGCATCCATGCGTGTGCGCGCCTCTGGGAGAGAGAGAGAGAGAGAGGGAGAGAGAGAGAGCTTGCCTATCATAACATGTACAACCTGAGCCTCCAGTCTGAACCAACATCCCCAATATTCATGTCTGCATACCAGATCATATGATCTAAGCTCCTATCTGCGAGCATATTCACTTCTTTGCGCAAATGCAGTCAGTCACGTATCAGAGAAGCAAAAGTACCAAGAAAAACCATAACTCAAAATTGATTTCAAGGATAAAATGGAGACTGGCATAAAGGGCATGAAGATTTGTGAGAAGTTGAGAACCACTTGTAGAGGCACGCTGCATGGAATTTGTGTTTGCAGGTCTTGCAAGCAAGACGAGGAAGGCTGTGGTTCACAGTGTGGATAACACTGTAACATATAGGGCACTCCTCAACACCTTCAAATTCCTTGTCAAAATTGTGCTTCCATATTCGTATGGCTTCAGCTAAAGCTCCATTCTGGATCACAAATAAATTGCATCTCATAAAATTGGAAAGAGAAAAAAAAAAAAAACTAAAGATGAAACAGAATGCAAATTAAATATTAGCTTGTAGCTAGTACCTGATTACGAACAAACAACATCATAGACATTAACCACTTCCTCTGCTTCACTTCACTAATCCCTAGGCTCCTCATACAATCAACATCTACAGGCCGTAATGGGTAAGATGGAGGAAGACGAATAATTAGATCCATTCCTGTCTCATCTTTTGTATAGGTAGCAACAACCTCATTTGCTGATTTGCTTACACTTACTGAAAAGTTCTCATCGGCAAAACTTGCCATCTTTATCTGCATAGCAGAACAAACTCGTCAAAACTCTGCAATTAAGTACAGATTTGAACCTGATCAATTATCTTTTCCGTCTCTTCCTCTTCAAGTATTCCAAAAATTCAAATAAAAGTGTTTCAGAGAGCAAGTTGGTCAGGAAACAATAAACTTCAATTTTTTACTGTTAATTGGTTGCCTACAAGTCATTTTCCATCTTGTTAAAGTAGAAGGAAGCTAAAGCATGCATTTTTCAATTGAGCATAATTTATCTAGTAATACCTACATCACTCATTGTCCAAATAATTCACAAAGAGACTTGAAATTCAATAAGTGCTCTAGAAGCGTGCTAAATTTGTAAACAATGTACTTTGGTCATTAGAAATAGAGACATTTTAGTTGAAGATACACACCAGGGACAGCTCGTTTGCAACCAGAGCAGGACTGCACCATGTTCTAGTAAAGGCTTCGATTAATGATGAAGTAGAACGATCACGTAAATCACTAAACCATCCCCACACGTAAGCAGGTAGCAGCCGTAGCATAAGGCCATATATTGCTCCAGCAAATGCAGCCATTTTCTCAGGTTCAATAGGCCAAAGTGATTCCACAGAAAACAATAATGACCCTGTTGTGATGGAACGTGTCGCTGCAGTTGCAGCCTCTGATAAAACTTTAGGAAGCTCCCCATCTTTCTTCTTTAGACCATGCATTGACGATAAGTCGGAAAGCAGATGCTGGAAAAGGCAATCTAGTATCATTGGATTAGCAGAATTTTGAATATATTGTACCAATTTCTCCCTCGGATATGATAATGAAGGTAAAGACGACAAATGGGATAACAACAAAGACCAAGCAAGGAATAGATGCACCTGCAAATATGAAGAATGTATCATTATACCAAATGGAAAATAATTTCATCAAATTTTTGTACGTAAAGCAAGTATACCCGCTGCTCTGCCACTAAATCCATATCAAGAACATCGTAAGGTAATTTCTCAATAATGTAAGACAATTCTTTTGTCAAGTGGATATTCTCTTCTGATGAAAGATCAAGATGACATGACTCCTGGTAGGCATTTGAATCACCATCCAAGCACGGTGCAATTCCTTCACCAAAGATAGCCAACTTAGAAACAGGTTTCGTTGACAGAACAGCATAGGCAGCCAGCTGCAAAGATGGTATTGGTCTGGACGAAAAGAGGATAGCATACAAAGAGGAAATAGGCCCTTTGCTTAGTCCCCAGAATTTGACTGATTTGACTGCTTCATCTCTAGTATGTGGAGGAGATTTGAGGACACTTGAAGCAACCAATTCCCAGAAAGACTGATGATAAAATCGAGAAGTTGATATAATAGATGCAGCCTCAAAAGAAAAAGAACCAGCGATGGCCTCAGCAATGCCAGTGGAAAAGAATAAGCGGAGAATGCTATCTAGAATCTGGTTTTTAATAGGATCCCATCTTTCTGTTCTCAAGGGGTTTAAATTATCTGTGTCTCCTTTTGGTTGGAGTTCCAAAAGCCCACAAAGAAAAGAAAATGAGATGAGGGAATTTTTGCTGATATTTATAAGAGAAAGGTCAGAAACCAACACACTTTCTTCAAGTTTTTTACAAATAATATCCAAGTTATCAGAAGAAGCGTGTTCAGTTACTACATCATTCACATTTTCAGCAACTTCCTCCATCATCAAAACTGCTGATTCAATCCAGCCTCTTAGGCAGAAAAATAGAAAATCCCAATCTTCTTCATCAAATTCTCTCCAGCAATAACCAACAGAAATAACTATTAGCTTTGATAGCAACATTTGCACCACTGGTAACTGATTAGCCGTAATTGATCCACTATTTTCATGTCTCTGCTTCCGAAATAAATTCAATAAGAGAACTCTCTCCTCATGGCCAATGTTTCTATCCGGTTTCATTATTTCAGCATCACCCATAGCCCTTAAAGGATAACAGGAGAAGACCAAGTGGAACCATTCTTCCATATCTATTGCACCCCCCCCCCCCCCCCCAAAAAAAAAAAAGGAAAGAAAAGGTGAGAAAGGATAGAG
>JAQSVH010000006.1:1843833-1870276 GCA_029448705.1 Adansonia digitata | reverse complement strand
CAAGTGGAACAATTCTTCCATATCTATTGCACCAACCCCCCCCCCCCCCAAAAAAAAAAAAAAGGAAAAGAAAAGGTGAGAAAGGATAGAGAACCATTACCACAACTTAAGTAGAAACAACATATTTCAATCAAATCATGCAAAGGTGTGTGTGTGTAAATAGGGAGTGAATGAGGTCCACCGACAAGCACGTGCAGCCACATAAAAATGATGAAGACCAATTCAATAGAAACAAATTCTTATATAAGTTGCAAGTCGCATGCACCAAAGGGACAAAAGATAGTATTCAGATACCATTTTGACCCAATGACCCAAGAGCAATTGGTCGTACACCAAAAAATTAACTTTCAGATATAAATTATAAAAAAAGGATGCATACCCTGTCCAGTTTGCCATCTGACCAAAGGTGGGAATAATAGAATCCTCTGGAGCCAGCTTTTGATAGTATCCTGCATCTGATTTTCATAATGTGGATCAGGTTTACTATCCATATTAGTAGATCCACAAGATCTGATACCTCTTTGACATAAAGTTGGTACAAGAACGCATAAAATTGGAGGAAGTATCCTCAAACAATTTGAGTTTACTGCTTCACCTACAAAGAGTTTATCTACCAGAAGCTGAAACAGAACCATGGCCTTTTCTGTTCCCCAAATATTTTCTTTTAACAAAGTCAAAAGGAAAGATACAAGAGCTCTCAAAAAGGGCTCTTGTATATCCTCCAGATCTTCACCTAAATTAGGCCATGCATGAAGTGAACTCTGTGAATAGTTTTCACCATGAATAAGAGCACCATCAAATAAAATACTGAAAATGGAATCCAACAAGCTTCCATAGGAAGAGTAATCTCTGCTCTTGGCAAATGAGACCAGTAGAGGTAAGAAAGAGGTTGCAGCACTTCCTTCTGACCATTTCCACGTGCATAGTATTTCTGCAGCAATCCAAGCTCGAGAAGTAACCTTAGTATTTGGTGAATCCTTGGTTGGTGATGGCAAAGTGTCCAAGTCATCACAAACAATGACTTTATGAAACCCAAGTTTATAAATAAGTTTATCAATTAGGGAAATAAACTTGTAGTTTCCGTATGCCTGCATCCAACATACACTTGCAATTGTTAGTTCCTGAGTTCAACCTCATTGTGAAAACTGCAGATACTTTAAGAAATAGCAAATTGTATAAAATTTTTTATTTTGAAAAAAGCAATTAAAGAAAAAGCAAAAATAAGTTCAGTAAACCACTCATACAAACTGAGCACCCATTAAACATCAATGATATGCTTATGATATACTTAAATGTGTAACTCACTATAGTTTCACTTAAAGCAGCGTACTAGTGTTCTACAGACTACTTAAGGCAGTAGAACGACCAAAAAGACATCAAAAAATAACAGCAAAAGGCACTTTCAAACCGTATTAGTACAGTTAAATTGTTACCATATATTTGAAAGAGATGCTTGAATCATAACAGGGGCAACTAATGACATCTTAACATGTGTCATGTATGTGTGTGTGTCTTATATACACACACATACAGACAAACCATACGTATCTACAGGTGTGTGTGTATCTATACAAACACATATATAAATATATGATTATATGTATATATATATATATGTATATTATATACGTATCTACGTATATATATGTGTGTGTGTGTGGGGGGCGTGCGTTTGTATGTATGCCGCACTTGCATAGAGAAGAACAATGACAGCAAGAACAATTACGAACATAATAGCACTCACACTTGCATAGGATCTTTCAGTGTCTGATTTAGCTGGTCCTTCCATGGAATTAAAGTCAGGTATCATCCACCAAGGCCACATATCACCCTTGCTTAGAAGATGATCTAAGAGAGTATGTTCCTCACGCTGGTCCTGACAAAGATGCTCAAGCACATCTACAATCATCATGCAGCACAAAGACACAAATTTATTGTTGTCTAGTTTATCTTCACTGAAGATGGCAAATCTAATAGTGCTAATCAAGATACTCCTTATTCTTTTTCTCACATCAGTGCCGAAGCTTTTCCACAAATTGCCTATCTTGGATTGATAATCATGTCCTGATTCACAAATATCCATGCGTGTCTTAATCTTTTTCCTAGATTCATCATCAAGAGCATCCCCTACCGCTTGTGTCATCCTATACTCCCAGTCAATAATAAACACAGCAGCTGAAATACTTGAAACCAACTCGCTTTCCTCATCAAGTGCCCTTAAGCAAAAGAAACTACCCTCAAATATTTCAAGAGCAAAACGAGCCATGTCAGCCACATATGCAGGATTCTTACTGTCCAATCCAAGGCAATTCTCCTCAGAAGCAAATAAAGCACCTGCCTGCTTAACAGAACTGAAAGAGGAATCTAGAATAAAATGAACTAGCTTTCTTAAAACCTCCTTGAATATCAGGGTCATTGACTTCCTAGAGACAAATGAATCTAGATTGCCATCTGCTGCACCACCAAGAACCGAACTGCAGACAGTACAAACAACGAGGGTCAAAGTACAGAAATATAAGTGCATAAATCAGCAACAATATATATATATATATGGACTCTATGAGAGAGACAAATAATTAGCCTATTCTTTGTCAATGTATGACCTAGAAATTTGATCTCCATACATCCCCAAAATCATTATCTTCTTTCAAGGATATCCAAGAAAGAAAATGACAAATTGCTATAATTTTCCCAGAAATATGACTGGCCATGTCTGGCATCGACAAATTTCATGATATGGGATGATGCACTACGAACAATCAAGCATATAGATAGTCTTGCAGTACTCTACAAAGGGTTTTTTTTTTTTTGGGTGAATAGTATTATACTAAGTTAACATTCTTAGTAAATATTGATATCGCTTGCTCGCCAATTCCTGTAATTCAAAATGCAGAGGATAAAAGATGATCATTCTTTTTCATTCACATACCGCACAAACTGCGCATCAGAAGTTCGAAATGGAGGAAGGGAAAAGGCAACAGAAACAGCAGTTGCTTCAAGAAGCTCATGATGCCAATGATCTGGGAGGGAGCCTAGCGGCTGAAAAGAATCTTCTCCCAATTTCCTTCTCCTAATCTCATTTCTTGCTTTCTCAAAAAGCATTGCCAACACTGCTAAGTTATTTGACTCCATGCAGCCAGACCCAACCTTAGAATTTACGAAGTCAATGGCATATGTGATAATAGCATGCCACTGCTCCGAGAAACATTCATCATCAAGCAATGCAAGCAATAGATCAAGTCGAGCACTGGTAGTACAATTATTTCCACGCAAACACCAAGGCACAAATATTTCCTTGTATACTCTAAGAAAATGCTCCAGCTTCAATTCACTGTGCTTGTCATGGAGAAGACCACAGAAAGGTGCATCGTTAGAAAAAATCACTTGGAGTACCTTACGTGCTCCAAATATCGACACTGAAACAGAAAACAGCCTCACACCATCCGGAGAATCCTGTTGTGGAGGAAAATCCAAAAGTGAATATTCAAAGAAAAGCATGTGTAGATAACAGATAATGCAATAAGCACATGAAAGGATGATGTGTTCCTTTAGCTTAACAAGTAGATGACTTAGAATTATCATGAAAGAGGTTGACTGCAGCAGAGCAGGATAAATAAGACTCTGGGCTGGCATCCTAGCTCAATTAAAATTGGTCAGGTCATTCGAACTTTTAGACAAAACCACACTTAAATCATTTCTTCTTTTGACATTTCTATTCAGAAAAGAAAAACGAAGATAACAGAAAAACAAAAAGTTCAATGAAACTAGTAATAGACAATCCATAATTTTATGAAGCCCAGCGTACAGGAGAGCCAGAAACCAACTTCTCATCCAGCAAACAATGACATTTTTTAACAATTAAGGATACTTCAGGGGCCAAAGATATAAGGAGGTAGACAGAAAGTCCTTTAGTTTCTATTAACCAAGAACACTAGATAAATATGATTGGCACGTAGCACAATTTCAACCAGCAGCAGCAATAACTTATTAGTTTTTTATAAACAACAAGTAGTTAAGGAAGATGTATGTACAGAATGGAAATAGTTATAACCAACCATCCCATCCCATCCCACATGCATTTGCATAGTTACATAACTAGCACATTTAAGCATAATTAAGCAATTTATATCTAAGCGTTCGAGCAATGGTAACTTACAAGTGATCTGACCAACGGGAAACACTTAGACAACATTGGTCCCACCAAATGCAGCAAAGGCCAGGATTCACCCTTTTGCTTTGCATGTTGAGCCACTAAGAATAGAAAATTAATAATTGGTTCTATATTCAATGTCGGCTGTTCTGTGATCACTTTTTGCTGAAGCAATCCCTCGCAAGCTTCTTGAAACGCCATAGAGAAGAAATAGAGAAGATCCACTTCCAGTGAACAAATGCCAGAAAGAATTTCAACAATGCATTTTCCCAAATCTTGAAGATAACTTATTGAATACTTAATATTCGGCATTTCTGTTGTCTTTCCATGGAGAGGCTGATCACAATCCTGGTCTCTTAAGCTCACAGATGATAGATAATCTTGCCACAGAAGCTTTACAAGGATATTGTTAATAAGGGTGATCCGAAAATGTGAGACAGAATCAACACTGTCACAAAATCTGGTGATTCAGAAAGTATGTTAGCATTCTTTAAAGAAAAAAGAAATTGATACAACAAGTGAAAAGAATACAGAACATCAATCCACTAAACAAAAAGGACCGCAGAGGAAAAACTCAATTAATTCATACCTAGAGGCATTATGTAATCCCCAAAAAAAACACTCTCTAAATGCCCTGAAAAATGCTAGACGATCCGCATTTGGAGAATGAACTGGGTTCCTTCCAGCCCATAGATTATGGAAAAAATCAAGAAAAAATTTGTCTCCAGAGAATGCTTTAGAAGGAATAGTATCTAAAAAGAGAACAAGTGCTGGATAAGAAACTTGCTGAGATCCAAAGCACCCATTCCTAAGAAAGGACCAAAACTGATTAAATACAGATTTCTGAACATTTAAGGTAGTCCAGCTGTCAGGAAATCTCTTTGAAAATAGCAATATTGCATCCCACATCGAAGAATGACAAGCAGGATCTTTTTCCTGGAAAGCACCAAGAACTGCTGTAGCAAGAGTTTTTATATTTCCCTCATCAAAAGCCTGAGGAATGTGTTTAATGCAACCTTTTAGGACTGAGTACGTAGCTGACCGAACAGCGGGGCTTTGGGATTTCAAAAACTCCAGAAAATATTTATGAGCAGAGAAGAGTTTTTCAGCAAAAGAAATTGCAGTCGCCTTAGCCTTAGAAGCATGTTTTGGTTCAGCAGATATGTTTTCAAAACCAGGTCTTTCTATTTGCACAGTGACCAAAACATCAAGAAGTGTGGCCAAAGCCAGCAATGAAGAAGATATCACCTGCAATTAAAGAGATGAGAGGAAATTTACAAAATATTTTCATGAAAATGTAACAGAGAAATCCAAGCAACAATATAAAAGGTCTGCTAATTTTTATGTTCCTCAAGTACTGATTTCAGCATATATCAAACATTCTACATATTTATGTTTGAAAACACACAGATGCATTAGCATGAATTAGTAATTTTGATACTGATCAATCATTTATGTACATATAAATATATAAGTTGCATGTTTTGTTAGATGTCTTCCGGGATCAGGGACAGTTGGAAGCGGTTAAGAAAGATAAAGCACCTCATGTTTCCACTCGGTAGCCTCAAAAACCTATATGGTTATAGTTCTTCGCAAATAAGTGAAACCACTCAGTCAAGAATACAACCCAAAAAATCAAAAAGTAAAAATTGAAAAAAAAAAAAAAAATAGAGTGGGTGATAGCTCATCCTATCTACCCATGCAATGCCAAGGCAGGAAAATTAACCCAAAAAATGAACAGTTTAGTATAAGATAATTATTGCAATTTATCAATTCAATCAATAGGGAAAAAAACAATGTGAGAACTTGTTCAGAATAAGAAGTAATGTGGTGCATAACTATCTTCCCTAATCAAAACCATATCCAAAACAGACGTATGCATACCTGCTGGTGCATCTCTTCCAATTCATCTAAAGCAACTGCTTTATCAGACAAATTTTGTGGTGTAAGCTTCAAATTTTCTTCCAAATACATAAAAATCTCAGTTGTGCATAAAATTAAAGCATCTAATCTCTTTTCCTGAGCAGGGAAGGCAGCCTGTTGTTCACAACCAAATGATTAAATTGATTAAAACTAACTGCACAAAGCCCACGTCCTTGCACATTAAAATGTTACAAAAGTTATAACTACACTATATGCATGATCCATATGCTACATTAAATTTCTATTTAACAGCTAAAGGATGTCAAGAAGATTGAAACTTCAGAAAATATGAATTTGATTCAAACCTGGAATGAACGCTTTGCAGCTTGGGAAACTTCAGAACTCGGATCAAATTGAGAGTACCACCATGGTCCCATCAAGGACTTCAAATGCGGAGCCAAATCTCTTCTGAGGAGACATATCAACAATCAAGTTTTTATTGCATAACAAAAACAGGCATATGATTGTACTAAAGAGAGGTGAAGGAAAATAACACCATCTCCTTCTTCTTTGCCTCTCTTCGTAAAGGAAGCCATTTTCTTAACTCACACCTCTTCTGACTAAATAGATATGATTTTTCAAAATAAATAAACATTATTTTTTAAAAATAACATGTACATTTTTCAATACATTAATGAGGTTAGTTATTTGAGCTTTGTATTTGTTTCTAAATTACCAAACAAAGGTGTTCACATGATAAGCATTAATAAGACCAAAATTTGTATGTCTTTCAGCATTCATTGCATCAAGCTTTTAATATCCTTCACTACAGTGTATCCATTAACAAGAAGCTATTAAAACAACATTCATTAGCAAAGCAAAAAGAAAAGAAGTTCAAACCCGACAGCAGTGACAAGATTAGTCATTGTTTCATGAGTAGCTCGCCGAACGTCTCGATTATAGTCCAGCAATAGCTTCTTGTATTCAAATGCCTGTATAAAAGAGAGCATAGCAATAGCAGAACATATTAAACCAAGCAGAAGGCTTGAAAAACTGAAATTTACATGAAACCAATTTGCGTCAGTAAGAATTATTCAGGTTTAAGTGTTTTTCTTTTAACACCCAAGTGAAGTTAGACAAGGATTTGAGTCTTTAAAGTTTTACAACAGCAGAGTTTCAGGTTCAATGGTGAGACTTGTGAGGTTACATTTTGGAGTAATCTGTTTTCAGTTCCAATAGTTTGCATCTACTATACAATTTCGAAACATTTTCATGTATACCTCTTTGTTCTTTGAATTTCTCCTCATGAAGGTGCCAGTTGTTAAAAAATTCCAACATTTCAACCCTAGAAAATTATAAAGCCTAGCTGATTGAAGCCCATTTCTCTTTCCATGTCAATATCCTCTAGGCACTGCTTTTCCCTACGTAACTTTTCTTTAAAGTCTACTTTAGTATTTAATTCATATAACAGCGACTCAGTTGACACATCTGCAATGACAAGTAAAAAGCAAAGAATGAAATCATACCCATTGTGGAAGTATTGGTACTATCTCCTTTCCAGACTTTTGCTTGAACCGAGCAGACAAAGATGCCAGAGCTTTAAGCTGTGAATGAAAAAGCAGTCAGTCGTTACATGTAAATTGAGCTGGCTCTAAGTTATAACATAGCAAAAAAAGGCTTTTCCTTGATCATGAAGATATACTCAATTGATTATAAGGTAACCATGCTAATCAAGCTTAGCAACTAAAGCTGAAAATTTAATCCAATAACAGAAAATTACGACATATTGAATGAAAGTTGCAAAAACTTGAAAGAAGAAAAGAATTCACGGAGTTCATCGCAGATATTCAAGAAAACATTACTACCTTGGTTGTAGGATCCTTCCTTGCCAGCCTTTTTAAGTGTTGTGCCACTTCACTATCTACATCCTGCAATTGCAAACAATTTGTCAAGTTAAAAGAAGAAATACCTAATTTTATTAAAAAAGATAAAAAAAATTTTAATGGGAAAGAGCAATTGAATACCAAAAAAGGAGTGGAATCTTCTGTGGAGAGAGAAGAATCAAGGCGAGAACTACCGACGTAGCCTCCGAATCCCACCGCTGCCGCAGCCCCACTCGATGGCAAAAGAGAAGCCGCAAGGCTGCGCAGCCGACAGCCATAAAGGTAAAAATTTTTCGCAGATGGATTAATGAAAAAGATTTAATTTGTTAATAAATAACGAATTAATGAATTAAATTAGAAAAGTTTAAAAAAAAAAAAGAAAAGAAAACCTGCTGCTTGAAGGACGTGCCTTGCTCCTGGCTCCGTCACCCTTCTGTCTTCCCATTCTGGTGTGCTTAGATTAAAACCGCTGGGTAGACCTGACGAAGGCCTTTGGACACAGAGAGAAAGGGCGAGAAAATTGATGGGAATGAACTGTTTTAGAATTGAAGATCCAAAGGCGGTGTGGGGGAAGTGAAGCGCCTTTGCTTGCAGGAAAACAAGGGAAGAAGGCTAAGAAGAGTCTACCGAAAAACTTTGGGGCAATTATACCGGGCGTGGCTTTGCCACGCTCGGTCGCACGTGGCACCTATTAAGGAGAGCAGTCAACTTATTATAAACTTTTTATATATGAATATTAATATAAAAATATATTTTTTATTTTTTATTAATTATAAATATTAAATATAAATAATATAAATCAACAGATTAAAAATAAATTTAAAATTTTTTAAATCATAATTCAACTTACGTACACTTTTAATATATAATATGTATATATCTTGATTTCTTAAGGTACTGTAGTTAAAAGGTTTTTTCTTCAATTTTTTTTTTTAAATTATAAAATAGGTTCCTTCTTAAAAAATATTTACATATTAATAATTATTATAATATATAATTATTATTAAGAAAATAATAAAAAAGTACAAAATTAAGTATATGATACTACCTAATTCTTTTCTTCTTGTAAATTTGAGTAACAAGCAAATTTCGATATTACAGTCAAAGTATCGAAGCGAGACCTCTCTTCCTTGCTGGTCAGTTTGCCTACTTTTTGCTCAACTAATCATAGTATTTTCAGCTTCTGTCTTTTTACTGCTGGTATAGTTGGGTTTATTTTTTCGTTGGCAGGGTTGTAAGTTTCAGTTTCTTTAACGACTTCCTCGGTTTAAAATTTAATTTAAGCTCCATTTTCCAATTTCAATTCCATCAATGTTGTACAGTGGTACGAATATTCCTTGTTTCATCCTTGCACACCATTTTGACATTAACAACGTTCTTCAAATACACGTACCCCTTCAAATTAGGAATTTAGGTTTTTCCTTTTAAAATTCCAAAATATTTGTATTTGTATTTCTTTCCTTTCCTTTATTTTCCTTTTTTTAATCTTACAGTATATGTAAAAGAAATAAACCTAGATGAGAAAGATTAGGTTAAATTATAGTTTGAAAAACACTGTTAAATAATGATATTAAAAAAAATTAGTTTACTATTACACGTAATGTAAAAAAATTAAAAAAAAAATGCACTTCTCATAGTCTGTAATTGATGAACTTAAAAAAAAGATGGGTGTAACACCACAGCATTCAGAATTCTAGATTTTTTGTATGGAACCTCGTCACTTGAATGACTATTTCACGTATTACAGTATTACTCTAAGTAAAAATCAAGCTCATGTACCACAATTTACAAAGCCAAAAGGTTGTTTATAATAAACATAATACACCCTTTTTCTACTTTCCTATGAGAAAAACAAACAAACATAAAGTAGAAGTCAATTTTGGAGTTTTAGTATTTTTAATCAATCAAAGAATAAGCCAATTCTGACTAACAGCTTAAGAGTTATGAAAAATGCTCCCATTTTGGAAGAAATCCCATTGAAGGGCCAATGATCCATCGTCTAACCAAAACAATTGCTCTCCTTCCTCCATATGATTTCTTTGTCTTTGTTCCTTCACGCCCACCATCTCACTCACTTTTCATCCCGACTACCATCCCCCCCATCAGCTCTCTGCAACCCAATATCTTGCTCCATCCTGATTTTTGAGAAATAATCTTTAAAAATCATCTGCATGATTCCCAGCAATTCAACAGGATTACAAAAGAATATTAAAATGCGTAAAAGAGATATCTAACCACCCTCTACCTCCGGTTTTGGGTTTTTCAACAGTTTCCTTCTGTTTGAGGTAGTTTTCCACCAACTTCATATAGTAATTGGTAATTTATCCAGAACCTGGAATTTTTTGGGACCATTAACCAAGAATATCACCACAAGTGCAACAACCAAACAAGGCTCTACGGAGCCAGGAAACATGGTTAGCCGAAATTTACTCCTCTTAACATAAATCTGCCGAAGTTTGTGCATAAGACTGGTCTGCATCAATTAAAGCATGGAATTAGAAGTTAGAACGTAAAATTTTGCAGCATTAATACCATGAGAAAAGTATGACATAAGAACCTATAAAGTATTGAGCAGTGAAATAATTCAAGTAGACGCCTATAACAAGGAACGGAGAATTCTATGCATTAACTAAACCGCCAAAAAGGCAGAAACCACGTATTGATAGAGAACAGATCTCAATCATTGCCAAGGGCAGAGAATTTCAGGTATAAAAGGATTGAGATAAAAGATACTGAACCCTAAGTCAAATTTTCTATATTCTTTCTCATGCCATTATCCCTCTCCCTCCTCCTTCCTCCTACATTAGTTGACTTAGGCATCACAGAGTGCACCCTAAGGTATCAACTCTGGCGCACCATTATTCCTCTTCAAAAGATAGTCAAGTACTCTACATCCCACGTGTGAGATAAGTTTCTAATCAGAATACAGAAGATGAAAAAGAAACCTGATGCTATGATCAGACTACTTCAGTATATCTCTATGATCTCCAGTGTAGTATAGCTATTCCAAATTTGGACATAGGACAAACATCCACCGTTGTAAAAGTGGTTGTAAACTGAAGAGAAGCCACTTAGACTAGGGTGCTAAGGGCACAATCACAAAAGGGGCAAGGCAACAATATTCCGAGGGCAGAAGGGAGTGATAAGAAGCATCTTATTCACCCGAAGTTTGCAGGAAAAAGTTGAGTTAATATCAGTTGGATTAGTAACTAATTTGGCTCGTTGATGCCTAAGTTTGTAAATTGGAATGATAGTGATTTCAGATTCATACCTGAGCCACAATGGAATCACCTTTGTAGATGGTGCAAGATCGTTGGAAATGGCAGCCTTTGACCTTGAAATCACAGGTTAACTCTCCCTGGTTTTCAGCAATAAGAAATACCTCCAGCTCGGTTCTCATGAACTTATTCAATTTCCTCTGTACTTTGAATAGCAAATCCTTCACACCATCATCACCCTTAAAACCTTGCCAAGACCCATCCTTGAACCAGGAAACATGAGGATATAAATTTAGGGGGAAAAAAAGACAAAGTTCAAGTGCAATGACAAGATTCAATCATTCTACTTTCTAATCAACCAAAATAAGAAACAAATTGCTCTGCACAACTTTTAACAAAAAAAGGAGAAAAGATTAGTTTTGAAGATAAAGTGATTCATTTTGGTTAATTTGCATAGATTGAGAGACTAACATGATGACGGTAGATAGAGATAAGAGGATTTCCGGCGGAATCGAGAAGAATCGTCTTGTCCTGTGATGATGATTTGGAAGATTGACGGTGGACCCTGAAAACCATCTTTCCGGAAGAATCAGCGAATCCTAGGACGCCAGCTGGGAGATCAGGGTGTTTCTTGGATACGAACAGATCGATCGGGATCGGTGAATTCGCCGGATGTATCGGAGCTGAAGTAGTGCTCATTGGGAAGGTAAATTTTCTCTCGGACTCAGCTTCTAATATTGTCCAAAAATAAGACCTGAGCTTCCAAAGCACCCAAAGAAATTCAATTCAATTTGGAATTGCCCAAAGGCCAACAAACAAATAAATAAATAAATCTTGAGAATTAAGAAATCAATTAAAGCTAAGAGAAAATGTCAAAAGCCAGGCTTAAAGAATTTGGTTTTAGATTCGAGAGTTAGGTTGGGTCGGGTTGGGTCGACCCAGCAGATGAGAAGAGGCTGGTCGTATCAATAATTAAAAATAGAAGTTGCAAAGTTGTGGGTTGTTCCAATTTTTTATTTAAAGGATTTTTTTTTTTTGGTTTATCATCAATGGGTTTCATCTTGGCTGTTGGTTGAAGTGCAATGGGCCGCCAGCCCACCACTGTTAAAACAAAAATGAAAATGAACTACCCATTTATAAGGGGAGAGTTGGAACTTAAAAGGGGAGCGGTAATGCCTTGTCCTAATTATGGGTATGCCCAATGTACCAATAGAGAAACAAAACATGATTGCATTGCACAGGCACAACCCACTCCAGAGCAGCTTTGAGAATAAAACTACAAGGAGAGTTGACTTCGTGATGCCAAATTGCCAATTGACAACCACGGTCAGGGCGTGCAATAATTTTTTGGGCACCATTATCTTTGGGGAAAATATAATAAAGAATAACTAGATATTTTGAATAATTAAATAGTATCATATTTTTAAATTTAAATAATTTATCACAAAGATTAGTGGTAACTGGCAGGCCAAAAATCACAAATTATTAATATTAATAAATACTAAAACCCTGTGTTTATAATATGCAACAACAAAATAAAAGGTTAACGATCATCAAAAATGGAGGTTTTGAGTTTGGATTTCCTTTTCTCAATCAATTACTAGTTACTATCAAATTAATAATATGTACCATATTTAAAAGGAAAAGAAAAACTAAAGGTGAAATCGATAAAATGATAATAAAAAAAGAACAATATGCTTGAAAATAACTTATGAGTTATGACAGAAGGTAAGCAGCAAGGTGTCCCCCAGCACAGCAGGCGTTCAGTAAATAATAAGCCAACAAATTAACTAGGTTTCAATTGTGAAGTATACCTAACATAATGTTATGGATTTAGTGGACTTGACATAAGATGATTTTACACCATTCTCGAAACAAGTGGGCAAGTTTTATCACCCTAGAAAGTGTTGACGTCGGTGGCGCGCCGAACCCTAAACCATCTTACTATGGTAAGAAATATACAGGGACACGGTTTTCTGCAGCTTCTATCTCAAGTGGTTGTTGTTGTCTGACATGATTGCAGCAACAATATTGGTGCATGCTTTTTTTTTTTTTCTGGCACTAGTGCTAACATATATTTACCTGTATCTCACTACCACGAGGCCTAAATCTTCAGTAATCTTCATGTGGTTATTCGCTCTGTTGTGCGTGAATCTTGCCTCAGGGCTACATGAGCAACGTATATCAAGAAATTAAGCATTCATACATGCCTTACATCTGAACATCAATTTTTCTTGTTTTGAGTTTCAACTTTCACTGAATATATATATATGTATGTATGCATGCTCATTAAACACAGAAAATAAAGAAATTGAACTCCAATATTGACAATTGAATAATAAATTAAATATTCTACCAAATAAAAAGCCTCTTACAAGTTATAGTGCATACCGATGGATTCTTAAGCAAAAACCATAAGCTATCAATTTTTTGGAAGAACTGACTGAGACAATATTAAAGTTAGATTTGTCGGATGTATAAGGTGTGGTCACGTCTTTGCAGAAATTTGTGCTAGTTTGTCTATGACTTCGTAATTTCATAAAACGATGAAGAAATTTCTACTAGTTTGTTGATAACTTCGTAATTGCACAAATTTCTACAAAAGTGCTCCAGTCGGTGTCCTGCCGTCCAATTGAACCTGTACTATAAAGATGTAAAACCAAGATGCAACGGTTTGATAATCTTCGTCCGTATATTTCATCACCATGGGTGGTTTCAAGCGTTTTCATCTGATCACCACCTTAGACGCCACTTTGAGAGATTTGATTATAAAATCCATTCACCCAGACCAAGTACCTGGCAAAAATCAAATGTTTGTCTGATGGGACTACAGCTTTCAAGCCATGATCACTAATGACCAAGCAATTATTTATTGACTAATGATTAATTATCCATAAAAATTAATTACTATGAGTCTGTAAGGAAAAAAGAATCCAAAAACGTCCTTGTCAACTGGTGCAGAGCAAGATATAGGAATAAGCAAGTTTTTCCAAGGGATCATTAGTTATTGCACAACCCATGGTTAGATTTTTTTTTTTTTTTTCTGTAAAGAAACCAGTTTTCAACGACTTCAAAGCAATTATTCAGAACAGAAGGCAACATGTTCACCATGTTCATTTAGTTTGAAGGTGGATTCATTTGATATCAAGAAGCTTGTTGACTAAAGTAGCGTAATTGCTGGAAGGCGTTGGGCTGAGCATGGTTCGAATATGAAAAATGCTGCAGTTGAAAGGGAGTGTGCATGTGACATGACACGTTTTGCTTATCGAATTTGTGCTTCTTTATTCTTATCTTTACTTATTCTTTCCGTTTCCTTGTTTGATTGCTTCGGAGGGAAAGGATCGATTGCAATGCAAAGTGAAAGGCTTGTAAGTCCACAATTTGGATAAGAACGTCTTTTTTTTTCCTAAAAAAACCCTTGTATTCAAGTAATTCTTTATTATTTCCGCCAATGAAATCCGTTCATAACAATTTAAAACATTTTGGTATGTGATATGAGAAAACACAATATTATATTATGAACTTAAAATGTAAAAAGCAACATGGTAGACAAGTGTAATTAATAGCCAGCAGAAAACACAATATTATATTATGAACTTAAAAAGTAAAAAGCAACACCGTAGACAAGTGTAATTAATAGCCAGCAACCTCGTCACCATGCTTGAGAGCATCCATTTCTTCCCTGAATTTGGCAATAGCAGCTCTGGGTAAGGAAACTAACACTCTAACACCACCTTTCATTGATTGATCTAGTTTGCAAGGAGGCAATAAAAGAACCAAATCCACGTATCCGAACATGTTCCATGGCAATGGTATCATGTTAACCGAACCTTTCCATCCAAAATCTATATCTTCCAATAGACCCAACTGTCTCCAGTCCGTTATTACCATGGTTGCACCAGCGGTCCCTTCAACCTTCATATTTTGTTCTATAAATTTCTCGTTAATGCTCATCAATTTCCAGATGTAGTCATTGTTAGAAGCAAGCTTTTTGCTCTCTTTGATTTGTTTCACAGCTTTTATGAGCGATCCTTCATTGAGATCATTCCCGGTCATCGCTGTATTTGCAGAGGTAAAAGCATTCCCATAATATCCTTCAGGCAATGGTGGTTTGAGGGTACGTCTTATCCCTACAGCCATGCATAATATTGTACGTCCATCTGAATTCAATTTTAAGGCTCTAAACCTTGCTCTCCAAACATAGACTGAAAGGACTTCAAGACTGGTTACACCTTCTTTCAGGAATTCATCCTTACTTTCTTTCATCAAATTCATTTTTAGTGTTTTAATACTCTCTGCAGTTACATAAAAGCACTCATGGACTATGTCAGTGGTTGGCAGATATGGTGAGGTTGCTAAAGATTCCTTATCCGCGACTATAAACTGAGGGATTTCTTGGACTGGTTTTGATACCAGTATCTCTCTCTCCCACACTGGTTTAACTGTGGGCTCATTCTTTCCGCTTGCAAGCTCAGCCAGGGCTCGAAAGAATTGAGATGCACCGAAGCCATCACAAACTGAGTGTGACAAGCTCAAAGCAATTGTGAATCCTCCACATAAGAATTTTGTAACCTGCATGACTAGTGGGTGATAACCATCGTCTGATTCAGATGGAAAATCAAAGGCAAATTGTTTAGCAGTTCGAACGTCTATGCCATCTAAGTAATTCAAAGAAGAGAGGTGGCAATTGGCAGTTGCTACTAAGAAAGGCACGCCATCAGCAGCATTGCAAGTGACTCGAAGTCTTCCATCAGTATGCCTCTTCAGCTTCCCTGCTAGTGGATAGTAGTAAACCAAGGCCTTGGAGAGAGCTTCCTGAATTATGCAAGCTGGATCTTTTAGCTCGCTAACTTTGGATTTAACTTCATCAGGACTGTCTTCATTACAGAAAGCGCCATTTGCTTGATATACAAAAACAGTATGGCACATAATCTCAAGGTTACGATCATTGTCGATGGTGGAGAGAGAAAGAACTTCAGAGGGCGCAGGTTTGAAGGGTTTAACAAGCACAACATCGTTCCTATCAACTGAGAATAAGATGTTACTGTGGTTTGCCATTGTCGAATGAGAGATTGGAGTTGGGAGGCTTAGATGCACTGAAACTGGGAAGTGCCCCATTATATAGAAATTTTCATCATGGCCTTATCCACCCAATACAGTGTGATATTATTACTACCAGCTCCTAAGTCACTCTTAGTCTTAGCTTTCAGAGAATGACATTGATAGGGTCTCACGAAATTGGGTTGGCGGCCAAAAATCATGAAGTTGATATGGTAGCAATGACTTTTGGAAAGCTGAAAGAAAAAACGCGTCAAGAACCGTGAATTATTGAAGTGGGTTTTGCAAAGAACGAAAATATCATCTTCATGGTCCAATATTGAAAAGGACATATCTTTAGATTAAAAAGATAAAGCACAATTACGGAAGAAAAAGAGAAACCATGTTATAGATTCACCTATAAGGAAAATGAGGAAATGTAAATCGAACAAGGGGTCGGTTGAAAAGAAAAAATATGCATGAATTAATTAGTAGTTATAAGAAGAAAAAAAACGAATAATTCTTTTTCCTCTAAAAGAAATGAAATAAAAACTTTCACCCAATGATTAGCATCTTCACTTATACTACATTTGAATCTTTTATCATTTGAAGTTTGAACAACTCATGAAAATTTTGGTATTTTGAACCTTGAGGAGTACATTGTAATGACTTTTGGTCCTGCCTGCAACAATTAGCTTAAGACTTTATTTTAGTTTATTGTTTGTTTTAATTTTTTAAGGTTTGTTATTATTATGATTATTATTTTTTAAGGCTAGGCGTCAGGTTGATTAGCAAATAGCGGCAGACAATTTTTAGTGGAGTATGAGCAGAAAGTAGGAAATATTGGATATCCCACTGTACCAGTACGTGTGTTTCTAATAAAAAGATTTTAACGGATGATTAGGAATATATTGTTTAATTTATCAAGTACAATAAAATAAAATACCATTAAGAGGCTCCCCATAATCCTAATTTTTACCATCTTTTCCATTTCATTAACAGTCTATTCCTTGGTTGTTGATCGGATTCAGCTTTTTCATCACGTTCATTTAATAATGGCTAAATGGCAAACAAAGTTTCCTAGGCCCTTTCTTGGTAAAGGGATGGTCTTGCTGAATAACAACTGCCAGAACAAAAGCAGATGTTGAATGATGTAATCATGACATCTCCTTGGTATCATACACTTATTTTTATATTATACTCTATGCCAAGAGCCGTATGGAAGCAAAAGGGCAAAAAAAAAAGGATCATTTCTTCCGGGAAATGATGATGATGATGAATGAGGATAAGGTGGTTTGATGCTAGCAAGCTAATCAGCATTAAACAAAATGTCTGCGGTATGAATCCAGTATCAAGTACTCCCTGATGTAAAGACTTGAGAATCACATTTATTGTCCAAATTATCCGCTGTAATCATCTGTACTGTGACGTATACTTATGAATTGAGTGTGGTACCTAAAATCAGAAGTTTTCAACTGTATTAATTATTATGATGCAAAAAATGACAAAGAAAAGCCACAAATTTGATTTGTCATGCATGACAGGCGTCTAAAAACGTCCAAAATAAGGCAGACCAAGGGCAAAGGAGATTGACGAGGTTGTACGATAAGGAGCATGTTTTTACGCCTGTTCACTATGCTTAACATAAGGTTGCGTAAAAATAACCATATCTAAAATAACACATTTTGGAAGTCATTGCATGGAAGGTTAGTAGGAGGTTGGTGTTCCACTTTCATTTTGCAAGACTAATCAGAGTTGAGTATTTAATCATTGCTACAACGTATTTTGACTCTGTGAAAATAAGTGTACCTTAAAATGGCATTATTATAATTACTTAATACTACAAAATGGAAATATAAGATTTCAGTGGGGTATATCCCATGACAATGACCCAAAACCAAACAACAGAACTATGATATTAGCAATAACCGTGACCTTACAAGTCCTCAAAGGTGAGGTCTCTGCAACACTGAATCCATTTGGATCTAATTGTAAACAGAGTTATATAAAACAAAATTATCTGTGACCTAACATGATCTCCAAACAACTCGATCTACTTGCCAACTATGTCCATATTTCATCTGTAAGACCATCTCCAATCTTCACCTTCAGTGTCATCATCGCTATTGCCATGATCAAGATGATTAGCATCATCACAGAAAGCATAATGAGTATCGTCTTCATATAAAAGGTCTTCATCATGGTATCCCACGTTCCCAGCTTCAGAAGACTTGTTACTTCCCTCTTCTGATTGATCAGAGGCTTTACTCTCCAATTCCTCATCCTCATCTTCTTCCTCTTCTTCCTCCTCTTCCTCTTCAGATATTTCATCGGGATAATCATTTCTTGGGTTGTCTTCAGCTGCAAACACAAAAAAAGAACAACAAAGTTATACAAAAGCATCCCCAAAATTCAGTGACAGAAATTAGGCTCTAAGACTACCATTTGAATCTTCACTATCATATTCTGACTCATCTGGCACATCATAGAAATCCTCATCATCCACCTGCACACTGAAACAGGATCATGCATCAGTTTCAATGAGAGAAAGAAAGAGAGATGAAAGAACAGATTATGCAATTCTTACAGTGGGAATGGATTTGAAGCCATATCCTCATCTACATCCATATCATCCTTTGCAGTGTAGTAGTCATACACATATTCATCTGCATATCAAATAGAAAAGGAAATAACATGTCAGACAGTCTCAAGAATATAAACCAGATATAAGCCATACTGATGTACTAAAGAAGACATAATAATGCTAATTCTCTAGTGAAAGAGCATTCCAGCAGAAAGCAAGTGAAATTGGCTGTGTAAAAACCATTATGAATTCATTCCATCGTGAAGGATTAAAAAGACTTCAAAGCGGAGAATAGTAGCAGCTGAAAGGTCATATATGTTGCAGTAAATAGTAGTGCTTTATAAAACAAATTTACAACAACCTTTTTTAAACATGTAAGCTCGCATATCAGATTCAACTTCAGCAGCAGCTGTAGGGATAAACTCTCTCAAAAGAGGCAAATAACTAGATAAAAGCTTGTGATCGTCCAAGGATATCTCTCTGCAGTAAAATCAAGGTGATTTAGTTTTAACAATAATTCTTAAACATATAAGTTAATGAATTTTAACAAACTTACTCCTTAACTTGAGTGCTATTGGACTTTTCCTCAACATCAACACGAACAACATCATAGAAATGGCACATTTCATCAACTGCCTCTTTTTTCCCTCTTCTACTCCTCCATATTTGCTCAAATCGAGCATTTTTTGCAACTGCCTAAAGAAAACACTCCATAAAAATATGAAACTATAAGGCAAAAAGGAAACAGATTAACTACTAGAATGCTAGCCTGTAGACCTTTGATCCCTCGTTTCTATATCACAAAATAGCTGGTTGTGTTAGCAACAAACTTAGAATCCAAAAAAAAAGCAGTAAGCTCCAATGTAAAATTGCACTTCTGAAGATTGTTCACATTCTCCAGAGTTTGGACTAAAACAATAATATGAACAAGTTTCTATAAGGACAAGCCTAAGCAAACTTGAGCAGCTTGGTCTTTCCTAGCAACACTAGTTGTCAAATTTTTACTTTGGTCTCATGAAAAGCATGCATTTCCCATCTTCTATGCCAATGAAGCCATGAGCTTTCGGAAGAAATAGCATGGTAGTTCTGCAATTTAACTGTATTGTACCATAATTTAATCACTCCAGGTTATTGCATCAATCCAATAGTTTCTGAAGGCAAAGATACTAGAACTACTCCATAACATGAAACCCCTTTTCTTTTATCTCTCTCTCTTATAAAAATATAAATAGGTTAAGCCTTTGCAACTTTCATATTAGAAAATATGAAAATAAGACATAGCCAAACCAGCAGCTTCTTCCACTTTTCTAAGTTTGTTACTCAATGTGATGCATCCCACATACAGCAGTACACGTGCTCAATTGATATTCTATTATCTGTATAAATAATTATTTAGTGACGACAGTAATTTCAACCAAGATAAGATGATAAAGAAACAAATAAAGGAGTGGAGTTTCAAGTAGGCATTATCCCATACTTTGACACACTTCATAAATCTACGTTTTAACAGGAAATTGAAATGCAGCCAAAGTAATAATTGCTATCAGATACACAAAATCAGAACAAAAGTGAACGGATGAAAGCCATTAGATGAACCACTCAAGAAATATTCTCCAAGATCCATGATAAACAAGAACAAGGACATCGAAAGGATCAATAACTATGATTGTGGTTTCAAGAAGAAAAAGGATATTATTGCAGATATTAAAAGGGAAGTGCCAGACATTAAACTACCTCTTGTTTTTGGATGGATTTAAATAGCTGCTCTTGACGCTGCGGGCATTAAAATCAAAATGGCAAAATATTAGGATACATAAAGGAGAGATAAGAGTCACCAGCGGATCCAAGAAGCAACCACGACTGTGTTGCTTGAAGTGAAATAGAAAGAGAGATTACATAATTCGCTTTCTGAGGGTGCCTTCCTTCCTGACTCTTTCCATTACCATTAGTAGCATCAGCAGAATTCAGCTGTCAAAGAAACCCATAATTAGAGCTTCGTGGCATGTGCTATGCAGCAGTACATGGCTAGAAATTAATAAAAATGCAGACATGAGAATGGCTAACGGGCTGGATAAATTACCTTCAAGAAGCACACTCTAACATAAGCTAAGGATAAAGATAAAATAGTAACAAATATTACAAACATATTGATCACCACTTACTATAAAAGACTGCACAATATCAACTGTGGTCTGAGAGCTTATAACTGTATCGACATGCTGCACAAATACTTTCTTACTCTTCACCTCCTCTAATACAGAACAACACCATTGGGTCAAGTTTTAGAAATTTCACAATTACGGAGCATGCAAATTAAGAATGACGCTTGAATTTAATTGAAAGTAAGCTACAACATTAAATCCTAAATTTTAAAGGCAAAAAAATAAAGGACCTTTTTGGGACGATTCGGATATCGATAGCCTCTGAAAATCAGAAGAGGGGCGCTTCAAAGGTCTCTCATTGATTTCCAGCCCTGCAACACACAACACAAATATTCCTTAAAGTTTCAAAATTGCATTTTAATTTATGTTGGCATCAAAAGAAAACATGAAAGGAAAAAAAAAAGGAAAAGATAAAGAGAGAGTGAAAAGAAATAACAGACAGAAAGCATCTAGAGGAGACTGAGAGACTTTGCGCTTAACCCTAACAACCACAGGCTTATCGGTCGCCGATTGGAGCGTTGCCGAAGAGCTTTCGCCGTTGCTTGCCATGAACTTCGGCTGGTTGCAGTCAATTTTTCTTGCGAAGAGGTTAGGGTTTAATCTTCATTGGGGGGTTCCAACTCAAAGACTTCAATAAGTCCTCCAGCTCTCGTCTTTTGCTCGAGCAGAATGCAGATTCTGGAAAACAAAGGCTTTGTAGCTAATCGGGGATTGGTTTTTACTTTTTTTTTTTTTTTTAATAATAATGTTTACGTGAATATTTTTACCAATATAAATAAAATTATTTTGGCTCTTCATCGATTGAGAACTTGACAGTTTGATATAATATCATATTATATATTTATTATAATATGTCTAGTAATTTAGTTTTAATTTAATTAACCATTAGTCATGGTTCATTTGACCCTTAACTTCATTTAACTCAACCCAAATTAAAAGAATTTCGTTGTATCAATTAAAAAAAACAGCCTATTCCTGATCATTCCTAATTGGCCTTCCTCTGCTACCCCATTACTCACAATTGGCCATAATATCACTTTTAACAATAAAATTTTAAAAACCTAAAGGTAAAGTTAATTTAGTAAAGCAAGTCCCGTATTACGATTAGGATTAGGATTAGAGTAAGCAATTGAGATTTGGGAATTCCTTTAGCGATTACACTAACGAAGCAACAAAACAAACAGCGTGGAATACATTGGAAATTCCTTCATGCATATTTTGGCTTGCAGTCTGGCTTTTTATTTCAACTTGAGACCTCCTAATAGGAGACTAAGAGAGGTTACTTGTTACTAATTTGGTTTTGGTTGTGTCCTAGCCAAAAAGTTGCTGCGAAGGGCTGCAAACATATATATATATATATATATATAAATGAAACCCCTTGGGACAATCCTTGCCTCAAAAGTAAGAGACGGTCAACTTCGTTATAGTTTTCTGGAGATGAAAAAACTACAGCGTAGTTTCAACGAATAAGGAAAATGTACGATAGTATTTGCAAAGCGAAATTAGTCACTCCAAAGTCCAAATTTGTTAGTGAGGTTGCGCCTGGTTTAGGAGGTGATGACTTGAGGCTGAGGCTTGAACACAAAACATTGCTGCTGTCCTGTGTTGCATGTTTCAGCAGCGCTGGCCTCAGTATCAGTAGTAGGACTAAGATATTCTTCCAAGAAAAGCAGGAAACATCCAGCTGAGCTGTTAATGACATGATTGCGATTGTTTCCTGGGCATGCTCACATCTAATTATATCCTCTCCTATCCTTGGTTTAAAGGTTAGCTAAAAAGATCTTCTACCGGAAGGGGACCTAACCAATATTACTGTTTGGTTTGGTTTGGTTGGTTTGTTTTGTTTTGGTTTGGTTTGGATGGTTCAAAGTAATCCTATACATAAGTATAGGGTCAAATCTATCTATGAATTTAAGGCCATCAATGAAATTGATGAACCTAGGAAGCAAATTAGGAGAACCAACGTTAACAAGAACGTATCAGCTTCTACCAACTAAAGAATTGAAGGAGTCTGGCTTCCCTCCATTGATAACTCTGTCCAGTAATTTTCTGTATCACTTTTAGACCATTGGGGTCCGGTTTTGCTTGTTTTATAGTTAGGTTGTGTATGGTTTGTCCCTCACTGTGTATGCCATTATTTCTGAAAATATATGCATGTATATATATATATATATAAAATCAGAATTAGATACCATATTAATTTTAAATATTTCCAGATTAACTATTTGCCTCTCTTGGTGCATGCAGTGTATCTCAACTCTTTGTTAAATGTATAATCTCATTCACCCAAAGCTCGGAATTAATTGAACTTGGGTTTTAAAAAAAAAAGTTTTAACTTCCTTAAATAAAACTTGCAATTAATAAAGATCGCAGAGTGCTCCAATCAACTCCCAATGAATAATGACTTGATTAAATTATATATTTCATTATTATTATTAACTATCATACTTTTAATTTATACACTCACTGAAAGAAATGAAACGTCATTTTTTTAATGTGTTTGAGGTCTAATATGTCGGAGACGTACATCAATCAATGAACATTAACATACATACATACATACATATATATATATATATGTAAGCACTGATGTTTAACCTTCTCTCCCACACAGACCAATAGAAATCAAATTTCATTAATGAATTGTAAGAGGGGTGGCAGCGATGCCAAACCAAACTTAAATTTTGGTGCAGAAGTCAAGTCCTCGTGTCATTAATTCTCCATATCGCCAGCTTACTGATTCCACCCATCTCTCTACCGATCCCATTCACCCTACCTTTAAATATGCCATCAGCACAGCAACACTGACACACAATTGTCATTTTTCTGCTTTACATTACACCTCTTTTGGCTTTGGGCATGGAGCGAACTGTTCTTCAATGGCTTAGCCTAGTTGGAATCATTTGGCTTCAGTCCATAAATGGAACTAACTCCAATTTCCCTGCTTACTCATCCCAACTCAAGCATCTCCTCTCCATTTCACAAATTCAGCTCAACAATCTCGCCTTCGCCTCTGATGCCGGTAAGGTATTTGGGTGGATTTCAGGCATTGCTGCCAAGTACTTGCCCATATGGCTGGTCCTTATCCTTGGTTCAGCTCTCGGGTTGATCGGTTATGGAGTGCAATTTCTCTTCCTCATAGGCCGTATCTCCAACTTGTCATATGTTCTCATTTTCTTCCTCAGTATTCTGGCAGGAAATAGCATTTGCTGGATCAACACCGTTTGTTACCTAGTTACTATTAGAAACTTCCCCCTGGACCGTCAACTGGCAACAGGATTGACAAGTAGCTACCTAGGATTGAGTGCTAAAATCTATACAGATATTGTGGATGTTGTCTTCCCTTCTTCACCCATGAAGAGAGCAAGAGCCTATCTTTTTCTTAGCTCTGTCTTACCCTTCTTAATTAGTGTTATAACTGCACCAGTAGCTAGAGTTATTCATGTGGGAAAAAGCAAGAGGGCCGAAGCTGCTTTCATGTTGATTCTTATTATAACAACAGCCACAGGAGTCTTTGCTGTCATGGGCAGTTTAGGATCAGCATCAAGCAGCTGGTTATCAACGTTTACTAGGACAGTTGGAATGATAGTGTTGCTATTAGCACCGCTCCTAGTTCCTCTAGGACAACAAATGAGACAACTGATTGTAGCAAGATTGGATAGAGAGGAAAAAGTTTATATAGAGGAGATTAATGCTTCTACGGGGAAAATAGAGAGGGGGGTGAAAGAGAGAGATCACATAAACGAAAGAAGAGAGAACCTAAACAAAACTTTTGAGTTAAGTTCTACTAAAATTGATGATGACATAAGTGAAACCAATGAGATGCGTGTGATAGAGGATATCGGTGTGAAGCTGATGCTAAGGAGATTGAACTTTTGGTTGTATTTCTTTGTTTATCTTTTCTGTGTTACACTTGGCCTGGTGTTCTTCAACAACTTGGGACAGATAGCTGAATCTCGTGGACGTTCAGCTTCTGCACTTGTTTCATTATCTTCTTCATTTGGTTTCTTTGGCCGGCTCTTACCATCTCTTATGGATTACTTTTTAGCAAGGTGAGACACTCTCAACCCCCGGTAATAACTTATTTTTTTTCTGCGAGGTATCGTTAATAGTTCACTTTCACATCGCATAGTTACCTTAAGGACAATTGGGGTCTATTTACCTTCAGTTTATGTGTAGGGTTTTAAAGAAAAAGGAAGGCAATCTGTTGATGCATTGAAGGAGCGTATTAAAACGCCTTTAAATTGATTTGGAATTTCAGGGGAAAATACAAGATAACAAGAACTGCCTTTATGGTGGCATTAATGGCCCCAACAGGAGGAGCTTTCTTCTTACTTACCATCAACACCAACCTCTCCCTTTACATCAGCACCGCCATTATAGGAGTTAGTACGGGAGCAATTACTTCCATTTCCATATCATTAACTACAGAATTGTTTGGGACAAAAAATTTTGGGGTGAATCACAACGTTGTGGTGTCGAACATTCCAATTGGATCCTTGGTGTTTGGCTACCTGGCAGCTGTTATTTACCGCAAGGAAGGCAATGCAGATGGGAAATGCTTTGGCATGGAATGCTACAAAAACACCTTCATTTTATGGGGTTCACTTTGTTTTCTCGGGACCTTCCTGGCCTTAATCCTTTATGCTCGTACCCGAAAGTTCTACAAGTCACTAAGATGATATTAATAGAAACTACAGCAGCTAATGTATAATCATATATATACAGGAAAAAGCTTTGCAAATTTTATAGCTGATAGCTCTAGTAACGACTTGAACTTTCTTAGGAACTGATATATTTGACAAATTAATCAATTCTTGGAGCTTATTATGATTAGGGAATATATATATATATAGTTGATTAGTTTGATTAAAAGGAGTTTTGCACGCCATTTGATGTTGTTGACATGTATTATCTGGGGTATTCAAGGAAAGGACCAATGGGCCATATCTATCGACAATAATATAATCCCGTCTTAGAAAGGCAATTGGTTGCTTAGGACAAGTATGCTGTAAAATGGCAGTCTACTAGTATTTAGAATACTTACTAATATTGATGATGCAAAAAATTAAAGCAGGTTGGGTCCCTTCTCAATTTGTCTTTGGCCCACTCCTCAATTGGCCACCCAGAAAAAACATAATAATAATAAAGAAAGGGGATAAGGCAAACAACATAGGAAAAGAATTATCTCGATAGAGTAGAAAAGCTAATCTGCAACACTCGTCAGATATTTCAGGGCATCAGGATGACGTAAAGCCATAATCATACAATTGTACAGTCCTATTTTTTCGCGGAGGTCCGATTTAAAGCATTTTATCGTTCAGCTTATACCTTCCAAGTCCCATATCTATTGGCGTATTTTATATTTTCAATAAATAAAATTATATATTATTAATAAATTATACGATAATATTTTATTAATAAATAAATATAAAATTTAAAATATATAAAAAATAAAAATAATTATATTTTTTAATAAATAATGTTATTTAATTTATTATTTGTATATTTTAATGAATACGGTAGAATAGATGGATATCCATATT
>JAQSVH010000006.1:1795549-1815653 GCA_029448705.1 Adansonia digitata | reverse complement strand
ATATATATGTGTATATATATATATATTAATTTCATATATGCATTTAAAAATAACCTAAGCCAAGTAGACTGTGAATCATGCATTTACTAGCTAGGATTTCACCTTCAAACATTTTATTGATTATTATTCGTTTCAAATGGGGAATATATATATATATATGTATGTATGTATGTATGTGTATGGATCTATAAATGTATATACGCATATATATATATATATATATATTCAATGAAAGTAAAATATTTTTCCTCAATCTAAATCTGCAGCAATTAATCCAGAAAGAAAACAAAGGGAAAGGGCATCAAATAGTCTAAAACACAGAGGAAAACTTATATAACTTCATAGAATTCAGTCTGAGATGCCAATTCCATTGGTTTCCATGTTAATTCATATATAATCATGCCAACCATGATGCTGATGCTTCAGTGTCTACATTGTTTCATGATAAAAGACCCCTTGACCGTGTGCCAGCTAGTTCACCCGAGCATTTCATTATCATCACTGATTACTTCCAACTCGTTGAATATGATGATCAAATACTAAGGTGATGCCATCTTCTTTTAATTATTCGTTAATTACACACACACACACACACACACACACACACATATATATATATATATATATATGCAAACGAAAAGCCTTGTTATAATTTGTGTGATAATTTAAGGGTCAACCGATAACTAGTCTGCAGTCTAACCCTTTTGCATTGGTTTGCTTGCCTGCCCGTTTGCTTGCTTGCGGTGTGGTGGTTTCAACTGATTAACCTCCAACTCCAGTTTGACTGCCAATGATACTGAAACGCTAATGGAATTGGGATTCCAATTGCCAAAAGGATGTGATATATTACTAATAACCAATAAATTATTGCTTTATTTCATGCATTAGGTGTAATGTAAGAATGATATTGTCGTCCTATGTAAGTGAAAGGCTAATTGGGAAAAAAAAAATTTTTAAAAGTCAAATTTGCTCGTAAGCCATATTTTAATCTGCCGACAGACTCGTGATTAAAATATGTTGCAATTGGGTTGGCGAATAGAAAAGAATCTCTTCTTCTTCTGAAATTCCACCGCTGAAAACGCCGTTTATCATTTCTCCAAGGTCATAACCCCTTAATTAATAAAAAAACTTAATCATTAATTAGAACAATTTTTTTGTGATGAGCCCTCACAGATAATTGTAGCCACAAGGAAGCTCGAAGCAGGCCCAAGATGAACAATGTTGCCTCAAAGATGGCGGAGGTATCTGATGCCATGTGCGGTCACATGGAGGATATTTGAAATTCCAATTAACGCTCAACAAAACCACGTACCATTTTATAAATACCATGGAATTGCTTCTTTTTTTAACCCTGTTTTTTGCCTTCTCATTTTTCACCTGCCTGAAGAGAAGACAAAGGCACCATCAGATCCAGCCAATGCATTCATGATTCATGGAAAGATTGAAATAAGTGTGGGAAAATTTAAAAATATGAATCATTCATTTCCTCAGTTTAGAAGAAAATAGATAGGCTTGACCTTTTAAAATTTCCTAATAAACAATGCTGGCATTTTTTCTGTACCAACGACACAGACACGCACATTCTCAATGAATTTCTATATTACAGATCTGATTGACAATGACCAAAAGTTCACATTGACTAAGCTAGACATCAAAGGGTTTGACGTAGCTGATAAAAACAAAATTGGGTTTATAATTATGTCCTAAATAAAGAATAAACCCTATCTCTTTTGCTTTTAAAATTACTTTCAATTGTTATTTCGAATCAACTGTATATAAAGTTTAAGAAGGTAGCATTGTTTCCTACTTAATTTCTTTGAAAATAAAAACTCTTAACGCAAAGATTTTAAATATTTATCTACTGGTCAATGAATTGATTGCATTATATTTTATCAACGTAAAGTAAAACCGACGAACCAGTGTGCTAATCGAATCTCACCGCACGTAGAGCAGCAGAAGGAGAAAAGATGTAAAAGACAATTGCATAACCGACCTGGGGGAAAGAAGTGGAAGATAGCATTTCACTTTAAACCAACCAATCAGTAACATCTATTTGAAAAATAGCAAAAACTACTTCACTCGATTATACAATTCTTCTGTAACATTGCTTGTTACACTATTTAATTTTAACCATACACGAGAACCAAAAGCTTCGCAGCAATATAGATAGCCCCATGGCTTATTGATCTCCAAGCAATATCTTGAGCATTGTTGAGCAAAAGTCTCGAGACCTAGCACTTGTTCCACGTCCAAAACATGGAGTTGAAACAGAGTATTCGTATTCACGTTCTTCCTTGTCAGCCCTTGAATCATGCAATTGTTTTGCTCTTGATAACTCATAATTACCTGCATTTAAGTTTGATGCCCTTATTGGAGATGATGGCACGGAATATGACCTTGGCCATGGTGATGATGAACGAGATGAAGAAGCTGATGATGATGATGATGAAGAAGAAGAAGCGGGAGAAAGTTGCACACCAGTTTTTCCCCTGAGACGCTTGGGGAAGATTGTATCGAGAAGTTTAGGCTTTGAGTGCTCTTTAACGGTTCTTTTTGGGGTGGAATAAAAGTAGGAAGGTGGGGGTGTTAGAGGAGGGAGACGGGGGATTTCACGAGACTTTACTTTAGGAGTGCCAGGTTCAGACTCCCAATTGAATGGAATTGTGACAATTGCTCCTTCATGATAATCCTCAGAAGAGAGGTTAATAGTAGAGACCTCTCTGCTTGAACATCTCGTGAAGAAATCGTCATGCTGCTTGATTCGAGGGGACTTCTGGGTAAGATACAAGCTGCTTGTTGGCATTTTTGTATCCAACTTTCGACTTATTAGGTATTGATCGGTCAGTTTGATTTGTCCATATGAAAGAGAAACCAGTGAAGTAGAGCTATGGCTAAGGAGGAACTAGTATTTGCAAGGTTTATGGTGGTGCATCAAGGGATTATTTTAAGACTTCAAGTTGACAAGTTCTACATGTGAATTTTTATAATGAGGAAATGCCTCAGATCATTACACCCATTTATAATTACACTACGGAGTTTCCACTGACATTACCCTTAAAACTGGATAACCAATCAAGCATCCTACGGTTCTCAACCGAAAAAAAATGGAAAAAGTTGATGTGAGGCCACGGAATATATAGAAATGCATATTAAAACGGATTAGAATCATCATAATACCAGCCAAAAAAATTAAAACTGCTCATTATTGTTGACTAAAACGTAAATAAATAATATGGATGAGTCACTCATGTGGGGGGTGCGAGGCTTCCACATTAGTTGGCGCTGATAGATGGGTCATGTTGTTCCCTTCCCTTGGATAAAGGTATGAATTCTGCATGTGCTTTCCCCCCTTTTATTTGTACTTTGGCCATGTTATGTTATGATATATGTTAAGAAAGAAAAAGAAAAAAAAAAAGCAACAGCTGCTTATATATTTCATTTATCTAGCTATTGCTATTTTATATATAAATATGGTGATATTGAGGAGAAAGAGTTGGCGACCGGTGGACAGCAAGTTCTCAGGCCCTGTTCTCATTGCGATATGCTTGGTCTTTAAATATTGACATATATGGGGTGGGGTGGGGGTTTGTAGTATGCTAGTTTTAAGAAAAGGAGAGAAATGAAGTAGCAGTTCTTCCATTATATTAATCTGTATTCAATAATAAGCATGTGCTGTGCCATACAAGCGGATAAAAACTCAGTGGAGAAAAGCATGGCATTGAAATTCGCCTCTTAACTCTTTTAAGTAGGCCCTACACTACATCGCTCAAATTAAACTTGGCTGGCAAACTGAAGTTGTCGTTGAATGGTATACTGGTAGTAGTAGTAGTAGTAGTACTGATCTAGCCTGGAAATTTTAATCGAAGGAAGATGTCATCAATTGCTGTAGTTCATGGACTTAATTAGCTTAACAACGACAATCCATCATGCCAACAGTAGACAATTGTACAGTATTAATTCAATAATTAATAGAATTACGTGTATAAGAATTAATGTTACTTAATAATAATATAGATATACTGTATGTGAGGTATATAAATAATAGAATTTTAATACAGATCGTGGTCTAAGAAAGTAATTAAGAAAATGATCGATCGATCGATCGATCTATGGTGTTTGTATCTATGCGTCTCTTTAAATCTCAGCATAAGTTGCCCAAGCCTTTTAAGTACACCAGTATATAACCACCTTAATTTAATCCATCTTTTAGCTAATTAATCCTCATTGCTTCAAGGAAGGGAAAAAAAACAAAAAACTTTCACTTGACTGACCTATATATTTTACCTCAATAGCGTGAAAAATAAAATAAAATAAAAATTAAAGAAAAGAAAAGAAAAGACACTGCATGCGTGTGATGATAGAAGTTTTTTTTAAGCATATTCTCAAATTTAATGGTTGTACCCAATCCCTTAAGCTTTCTTATTCATCTTAATATTATAATTAATAGATGATTACTGAATCTGTCTAAGTTTCAGTTTTATTATGCATGTGCCATTTGTTGTTTTATTTTGGTCCATGATCCATTACATACTACGTTTGTTTGCTCCTACAGTGCTACATTAAAAAAATAAATTCTTTTTTACTACTACCTCAAGTAATTGAAATTTAGGGCTTAGATTAGAGTTTAGGTTTAGCCGCCCGACCCTCGGCCTCGGCCTTGGCGTGCACTTAATGGGCAGACAGGTTCAAGCATCAAACTTGCCACGTTTACGTACATGTATTTTGTGAAGGAAATACACGGAAAACCCATCCACAATGCCAAGTGCCCCAAATCCAAGTGTTGGCCACATGGGCTTCAACTCTACAAAATTTACCTGTCCTGTGGCCACAATTTTATAATATATTTTTTATAAAATTTTTTTCATTATTTTAATTTAAAATTATTTCAACAAATTCAATAAATAAATTTTTGAAAATGTTAATATTTTTATTAATTTTATTCATGATCTTTTTTTATTTTTTTATATTAACTTAATTGCTAAAGTTATTTTTAAATAATTTTTTTCAAAAATATATTTGGATGCATTCGTTTATATTTTAAGTAAAATTATTACAATTTTATAATCCATCAAAATTATATAGAAGAAACTTTTTTCATTTTTTTTTTTTTTAATTTCGATTGGCTGTCGCGATGTCTTCAGCCATGTCAAGGCAATCAATTGGGCCGTTCACACTTATCCCCCTCTCATCCTCCAATCACCCATCTTTTCTCCTTTTTTATTCAATCACACAACCGCCACCACAAACACCCATTGTTCGACACACTTCTTCAGCCACCTCTTTCTTCGTCCGCCACCCTCAACTTTCATTTTCTTTCCCCACTCCTCTCTCTCTCATCTCCTTCGTCTTTATTTTATTCAAACTACATCAAATTATTTTTTTATACCAAAAAAAATAAAATAAGACCAAAATAGCATTTAGATTTTAAAAAAAAAAATACCTTTAAGGTTTCTAAGAATTAACAAGTTATTAGATGGTAAACGATGACGCAATTAATCACAAGACACAGCAGCGAAATATCAGTTGGGTCCCTCATTTTTTATTTCTAGCTGTCCGGTTATCGGTTCGTTTCGAATGATCAGAAGATTCTGGATCTGATTTCAACAGACCAATCTCATCATTCTTAGTATGATCCTACTCACACCATACCTTAACTTCTTCTAGTCCTTCACTTAAACTTGTAAGTTTTTTCCCAAATTAAACAAAAAAAAAAAAAAACTAATAGCCAAAATCTCTGATTTATTTTTTATCATTCGTCAAAAAAGCTCCCACATAATAATCCCAAAGCCTGCGATCGGTGTTCGTCCGCCAAAACCCAGAAAAAAAAAGAAAAGAAAAGAAGGTATTGCTTGGTTTGATTTATTTTTTGGACCGATTAGGGATTTACAGCTGAATTTATCTTTTTGATTCTCCTTTTTTACTATTTGATTTTATGCTTTGACGGTGGAATATTGGTTGACTGCTTATTTTATTAATCTTCAACCAAAAAACAAAAAATTCCTTTTTGATTAAAATTTATCCTTTTTTTTCCTTTTGCCCAATGAATATAGAATATCTACTAATGCTTGTATTTGAGTTGAAATGAATTTCATTTGTGAGCAATTGCTGGGAAAGATGACCTTTTTTGGTGCCATCTACTGATTTTTTTGTTTTCTCTTTGCAGACTTCTTTTGTATTAGAAGTGTAAGATTTTGAGGGTGTATTCTCTTTGCAGGTTACAATTTCGAGTTTTGAAAAAAGTATTTATCCAATTTTGATTGAGGGTCCTTCTTCAGATACCCTTTGATACATCCTTTCAGGGATCTGGAGTTAGTATTCAAAGAGATAGTAAAAAGCTCGGGAATGCTGAAAGATGTGCCTTGTCGTTCAAAACTCCATCTTTGAAGTTGATGAGCTTACGGCTTTTGGAGGCCTGAGCTTTTTCATCTTTGATGAGATTGGAACTATTAGTGATGGTTCATTAACACTCCATGCGCAGAAGAAGAATAGGCTTATAAGTACTTTTAGAGTACATTTTCTGGTAATACATGATCTTTATGGAGACGGTTGAGCTCATTATATTACCAATACCTCCTACTCTGTAAATTATATCAAAATTGTGCTTGCAAGAGCTGGTTGATAGTTCTTTTTATATTAGGTTAGTTTGCAATGGAAAACAAGCCAAGTGTGTTGACACAAAAATATGAAATTGGGCGGTTACTAGGCCAAGGTACCTTTGCAAAGGTATATTATGCAAGGAGTATACAAACCAACCAGAGTGTGGCCATTAAAGTGATAGACAAGGAAAAGGTCCTGAGGGTTGGGATGGTTAATCAGATCAAGCGAGAGATTTCAGTGATGAGAATTGCTAGACATCCAAATATTGTGCAGCTTTATGAGGTAATGGCCACCAAAAGTAAGATTTACTTTGTTATGGAATACTGCAAAGGCGGAGAGCTCTTTAACAAAGTTGCCAAGGGAAGGTTAAAGGTGGATGTTGCAAGAAAGTATTTTATCCAACTGATCAACGCAGTTGATTATTGCCATAGTAGGGGTGTTTATCACCGGGATATAAAGCCTGAGAACCTGTTGTTGGATGAGAACGAGAATCTAAAGGTCTCTGACTTTGGGTTAAGTGCTCTAGCAGAATCAAAGCGCCAGGATGGCCTGCTTCATACTACTTGTGGTACTCCAGCGTATGTTGCACCTGAAGTGATCAACAGAAAAGGTTATGATGGAGTAGCAGCTGATATTTGGTCTTGTGGAGTGGTTTTATATGTCTTATTGGCTGGTTATCTGCCATTTCATGAGTCAAATTTGATGGAGATGTACAGGAAAATTGACAAAGCAGAGTTCAGATATCCTAACTGGTTCCCTCCAGAAGCACGCAGGCTGGTGTCCAAGATGTTGGATCCAAACCCCAATACTAGGATTTCCATGTCAAAGATTAGAGGAAGTTCTTGGTTTAAAAAAGGATTGAATGCCGAACAGAAAAAACCTGAAATGGAAAACGAGCAAGGTTCTCCAGATATAGGTCCATCTGCTCCTCGTGGGAATAGCAATGGCGATGCTGAGACTAAACAAGACTCAGTTCAACTTCCAAACCTAAATGCTTTTGATATCATCTCCCTTTCAGCTGGGTTTGATCTGTCAGGATTGTTTGAGGGAATTTCTCCGAAGAGAGAAACGAGATTTGCATCTAGACAACCTGCCTCGGTCATCATCTCTAAGCTGGAAGAAGCTGCTAGACGTTTGAGACTGAAGGTGAAAAAGAAGGATGCAGGTGTGTTGAAAATGGAAAGACTAAAGGAGGGTAGAAAGGGGATCTTGTCCATTGATGCAGAGATCTTTCAACTGACTCCAACTTTTCATATGGTGGAGATTAAGAAATCTAATGGAGACACATTGGAATATCAGAAGATATTGAAAGAGGATATGAGGCCTGCTCTCCAAGATATTGTTTGGGTTTGGCAGGGTGATCAACAGCAGCCATTGCAACAGCAGGAGCTACAACATGAGGAGCAGCATCAACAACGTCCATTGCAACAGCATGAGCTGCAACATGAGGAACACCATCAACAGCCTTTGCAACAACAGGAGCTGCGACATGAGGAACAGCAGCAGCATCAACAACAGAATGATTCTAACACTAGCTCCTGCAGCAGCTTTGACAAACGTTCCTGAAGATTGCCGTTACTATGCTTTTGTACCTTTGTTTTGTTCTTCTTATGATTGTATTAAACCTGTTTTGAGTAAAATTACTGTCGTTAGGCAAACATAACTGATAGCTGACTACCATTTCACGTCGCACTATTTATACGATACCTGTCTCCTTAAATCTCTGTTTATCATATCAAAAAATTGCACTATTAGATGAATGAATTGGGATTATTGCTGTTTGAGTTTGGTCATATTCTTCTTTGGCATACTACATAGATTGAGGGGTAAAAAAAAGGGTGAGCCGCGGTTTTGCAACCCTTCATATCCTTCTTGTAAATATCCAATCCAAGTACAAATTCAAGTTAAGTTTTGAATCAGTTGGTTTCTAGAATTAGATTGAGAATTGTAGAATCAAGCCACCAAGATCTTATCATGTTGTTGGAAAATCAGAATTATAATATTCTTCTGCAGGTGGCTTTAGAATACTTAATACCTCAAAAATCATAGAATGTCTGATTCAACTGATATTGAATGGCCCAAGTGCCAAATGGAGCACAAACGTAGCGCCCTTTTTAGAGATGGTAGGGGCTGTGATGAAATTTGATTATTAGGACCCGTTGGAGTAGGGGGTGTCTTTGGATTCACGTTTTTTATGTCCAAAAAGGCTACATCGTGATATGATAATTAATAATGTGAGTGACAGCGTTGTTCTCATGTAATGAGGCTAATCCTGTCACCAGGTGTCTTCCCCTTGATAACATAACATGCCTTCTTGTCTGGAGTTCGGTTTTTCCACACCCGACGGATCGTATGCAACTTCCAATTTGTGTCTAGTGGGTTGCTGCTTTATGGAATCCAAAGAAGCTTGGCTGGCTGGCTAACAAATTCCTTGCTCTCATCAGACCCATGTTTTTAAGCTCTGTCAAACTGTAATCGACTTCTTTATAACATCCACACTACTGAAGTTCCCTCTGAAATATCGCCATATCTTGGAAACCTTAAAAGCACGAAGATTATAGGGGAAATTATGGGAAAGTTTTACCAAGGATGCATGATTTGTTCAGATAAGTAGGTCGACTGAAAGAAAATAAATAGAACCATCTGATATCACCCAACTAATATAACCAACTGCGCTGATCTCAGTGACGTAGCCATCAATTTGAAATGGTCCAATGTATCTTACAATCACCACTTTCAAGGTAGAGAGATTCCAGACTGAAACATCAAATGAATTTTTTACTTCAACGTAAAGTTCATTCATAATATTCAATGATGTGATTATAGCGTTTGATGAAAACAATAACATCGAATCCGATCCAATTAGCATTCAAGCAGCAAGGTGATTTTTTTTTTCTTTTATATATATAATGGAATTGAAAAAAATTCCCTATTCAGCCGTTAAGGTGAGATGTATGTTTAAGGATTGAAATTACTTCTTGGCTTCCCTAATCCTTCTCTCATTCATCAGTCGTATGCCGGCATTCTATACTTGGATAGAGCTCAGGTGAGATGTATGATCATCTCAGGAGAAAACATAGAAAATTTTTTTTTTTTTGGCTGTCAGGAGAAGAGGTTAATAAATATATAACTTCGACTTCATGAGCAACAGTAGGAAGTTGATCCTTCATAACTGGAACTGCAACTTCAGTTGTCAATGGTTTCTCTATTGTCCATAGCTGTTGATTTCCAGTGGCTGAAACTAAAGCTTTAGATTGCTTCGGACTTGGACACTCTTTCTCAATAATTGCTTATATTGGCTCCTTTAGCTGTGTGTCCATTAGAAAGACTGGTACAATTGAGAAAGATGGTGGTAGAGGTAAATAAATTAACGACATCAAATGGGCTCTGTGTGTGTGCGTGTGATATGATATAGATATAGTCCAAAAGTGAACGAGTCCCCTACACCTAGTGTTTCATATTCTTCTTCATATGTAGTCGACAGACGGTTTCTCTCTGCTTACCGGTGGACTTTTTAGCTTTACAGCATGTGTAAAAACAGCTAGCCCCGCAATAATACTCCCTCCCAACGAAGCGCTATCTGCACATTAGCAGCCTCTACCACGGAGAGGCTAGTTCCAGACTCTCTACTGTCTGCTTATTTTTCGCTGTAAAGATTCATTCAGCAATTTGATTGATATCTTGTTTTTCCTGCTTTCCTTTTTTCTCCTGGTTTCGTTACCATTTTCTCTGGGACTCCCACAGACAACGGATTCGATTCGACTGTTGAAGTTTGGCCTAGTTTCAAGTATGGATATTTATAGTTGATGGACTGAAGTGTATAACTTTATACACTTTCTTTCTTCTCCTAAAGTAGCTTTAACATTGTGTCTGTCACAAACTTACACCACTATATGATCTGGAACCTGTTTCCTTCATTCGAATTATTTAAAGAAGTTTGATTTAAATATTGAATAAAATTATACTATTATATTAGATAATAATTATAAAAAAAATTAAACGTATCAATATTTGTTTTAAAAATTCAAGCGTTTCCGACGAAACAGAAAGCAAACTATGAAAACTATGAAGATTAGTTTAGGAGGCAGGGAGGCAGGCTGAGAAAGAAAACTACGAAAAGAAGCAGCAGCTTCTTCATTCAGCTATCTCTCACAGGTTGCAACAGAGACTGAAATAAGACATCCTTCTACATCCAGAAGAAAATAAACTTAAAAAAAAAAAAAGTAACGGACATTCTTGTCTCTTTCTATAGATCACTCTTACAACCACCTTAGTGTAGCATACCTATAAATAATGCTTATTCCATACCATACCATTACATACATATAAGTAGAATCACAAAACCTCCAAACCTTTATCCTTTTCAATCCTAATTATCACACCAACGAACCAGTTCAACATGTATCAGCATGAATCAACAGAAGTAGATTTTTCTCAGCTACAACAATCTAATTTATTTATGTGCACTTATTTTCTGATTTGCAAAGGTAACACTTTCATACCCGCAGGTTCTACCATGTTTCATTTCTTTACGTCATCTGACATTACTTTAATATACTCTCCACAAGTTAATATGCTCAGAAGACAAGGTATTAGTGTATGTACAGCCCTAGTATTTATAATTCATACCTAAGCACTGTCTGAAACATCATAGATTATTCATGGCATCCACCCTTTGCATACTTTGCAGCAAACTAGTCGCAGAATGTTTCTTTTATTAGCATCTAGAAGTGAATAAGTACAAGTTATTGAAACTATTGAGGATCTTTATTAACTAAATCCATCTACGTTTAGCGAAACCAAAGGGAGAGAAAGGAAAGAAAGGAAGGAAGGGAGGGAGGGGGAGTTCACAGATTGTCTAGACATGGCTAGGGAGATTATGAAAGAATATATGACAACCATGTACGGAGTGTAATGCAATTTCCTGAGTGAGATCCTTGATCAAGAGGAAAACTGGTTAGTAATATCTACACCAACCATGTAGGATGATTGTAAACAGGAATGCATAGTTACAAACATGGCGTCAGTAATAGACTGCAACTCAGCAACCAAGAAAACCTGATATATGCACATATAATTCAGAAACAAGAAGATCCTTAATCACGGTAGCATTTCAAGTTTTCATTAAGCAGTGTAATACTTATGGATTTGACTATATTTCCACAAACAACAAATTGCATAGAAAACTGAAATACAAATTTCCAATTGCTTTCATTTAAATAACCTGCCAATCCTACTGCCTCATTAATTTATTATTGACCAAGATAAAGCTTATAAGCTCGAAGAGACCAGTTTAACCCAACAAGTTCTGACCTTGTTACAAAGCATAAGGATCTACCCGTTTATGATCCCATTGACTGGTCTTCCGAGAAGCTCATCCAAGAACAAAGTCATAAGCAGATAACCTTTCACATTTTTTTTTTTTCACAAAAATGGTCAGTTAATAGTTTATTTAGACATCAGATCTCGTAAAATCAGCTTGGCACCAAATCACGGTAGCCCAAGAAAATACATAAAGAAATGAAGAAGTTTGACAACTGAAAATGAAAGCAAGGCTAGGATATAAACAGAAGAAAGAGGAACAAGTTCCACAGCGCACATACACAAAAAAAAAAAATCCAGCAAATATAACTCCCATAAATTGAGAAGAAAGTTCATTTATTTAATCAATGTCGGAACCAAATTGCTTCCAAAATTAAAGTGTACAGAGGAACAAGATCCATGAATTATGTACAAAATTTGTTGTTGGAATACAGGCAACTGACAATTGCAATCACCAGGGTGAGGGACAACAATCACAACCCCACCAAAAAGTCAACAACAGCAAAAACAAGAACCGGTGTTTTGCAGTAAGATTTGTTGAATTACCCAATCAAACCTGTTCACTGTAGCGAAAGGGGAAAAGTAAAATAAAAGGAAGAAGAAGATCAAGAGGAAGGCTTTGAGTTTGAGGAAACGAAATGCCTCCACAAGTAACGACCAGTTGCCATGTCAACACATGTCCAGAATCCTGATTCTATAGCTTTCCGAACCTAGTAAGACAAATTGAAAGATTTATTATAATAATAAGATGTAGAAGAAAAATAAATATCAAGAAGAAGAAGAAGAAGAAAAAACCTTGGAGAAGGCAGAGAGGGAGCTGTTGGGGCCGTTGATGTTAGTGCTGGTGTGGGTATCATCTTCATCGTTAGTTTGGGGCTGAGATTTGAGGTTTCTAATAAGGAAAAAGCCGGCGAGAGTTGCGGACAGGAAAACCAGGATCAGCCTCAACGGACACATATTTTTCCGAAACTCGGAAAAGCCTCCCCCGCTGTGTGTGCGTGTTTTTTTTCCTCAAATTTCTCAGTACGTATTTCACCGAGGCAGAAGAAAAAGAAGGCTGTCTTGTCGGTTGTTTTTCTTTTCTCTTCTGTTTTGAATTTCTTCTAAATTTTTAGTGAAAGGTAAGGCATTTGTATTGGTATTTGTATTTGTATTTGTATTGTATTGAATACATGTACATTATATAGATATATTCCATTAGGTAATGCTGCTGGTAGTTGCGTGCTGCTTTTATAAATTGAGTGTGAAATGAAATATGAATCCAAATAAAGAGAAAAGCAAACCCCCCCCACCCCCCCCCAAACAAGAAAAAAAAAGGGAATCCAAGTACCGGACTGATTATTATTGGATGGACCGACTCTGCTCCTGCTGCCGCCTTTCGATGGGGAGTGGAGAGGGTGTGGCAGTTTAGTTGACACTTCTGTTAAATTTGGATTAAGTTAATATTAAGAATGCAAGTTGCAGCCATTTTATTTTATTTATTATAGTTAAGAGGCAGGATTGGATTGGAAAATGAACAACTCTACAGCTTAGACAGCCATCTTTTTGGTCTATTTTTCTTTTTCTGTGATAATTTGGTCATAGTGTTCATCTCATTCACATCCCACTCCCACAAAATGCCTACAATTTATGGGTTCTGACAATGATTTGCAATCATCCCCACCAATTTGGTCCCCGATACTATCCTACTGGGGCTTTCGGCAAATCTTTAACTTGCATGAGTCGATAGCATTGTTAGCTAAGCATGTTCAGTCCATAGTAATTTTGCCCATTACACTACGCTACATAATCCAATTTGTTTTGAACACAATACGGACACCTGAGTGACATCAAATGAATGAACCACGACTTCGTTTTTGGTTTCTTTTGGAAATACAAGCTCATACTCCAACATCGCCTACCTTCTTTATTCTAACATTCCTTCTATAAATAACAAAAATCCATCAAACAGTTTCTTCTGATGCTACAATATGACTAAGACACCTCGCTCCACACCTTCCCCCCCCCCCTTGCAAAAAAAAAATCAAAATCAATGCCTCTCTCCACAATAATATATCAATTCCTCTTTAGCATCTTACGCTGATTAAATAACTTCCAGCATGTCCACAGCCCATGCAATATCAACTCCTGCCCTTTTAGTTTCATCCTGAGTCTCGACAGGAGTTAAGGTTGAAAGGTAGTCCTGCAAGGAAACACGATCAATTAAACAAGAAGCAGAAGAACCAAGAGAATAATGGGTTGAGGTTCAAATTTATATCATACATAAAACTGGTTAAAAGGTAAATCCATTAAGTTGAAAGCCATTAGCGATGCCAGTGATTAGTAGATACCAGGCAATTACAGGTCTGGGGGAAATTTTCATCAGTTCTGATATAAAGAAGCCAAACGTTCTGAATTTGACTAAAAGTTAAAGAACCACGGGCAACAAATAAATGAAAAGAAAAAGAAGATAAAAAAAAACCTGGCTGGAATTAGAGCTTGGCAAACCTAGCAATCTTAGACAGGACCGTTCTTAAACTTCGGATACCAGCTCCAGATTTTGAGCTCACCATCATCTGAAATAAAACCAACATCCACTTATATAGGCCCCCCACTTAAAATAAAAACTCACAGAACATCAAGAATGTAAACACATTTTTTTTCTCCATACCACAGGTTGAACTACAGATCTATTTCCCTTGAGGCTCTGCAAAACCAAATGGATTTTAGAAACAGGTTAGTCTCAAAAGGCAATATGCTAATTTCAATGAAAATGTAAACATGACGCACAAAATTCACCTCTTCAATTTGCATTGCACGACGTCCCACATCAATTGGGAACACCGTATCAGTCTTGGTTAAGACAATCTGGTATTTTGTTTGAGATCTGTATATTAATAGATGAAAAATCAACAAATATAAATAAATATACGTGCAATGATCCTACTGTGTTTCATGCTCCCTTTATGCATAAACATGAACAAACATGCAAGATCACTTCACAGTCATACCATATTGCCTAAGGCAGCACCAGCCTGGCAAATAATGATCTTACACCCCATTTACTCTTTACCAAATAATGCATGTTAAATCTCATATCTTCAATTGCCAATAGAGAATGTCAGTGATTCAAGTTATATTCCGCCCTCCACTACAGAAGTTGTTTTGTTCTAAAAATAATGTTGTCCTAGGGATTTGCACTCCTTTCAGCGCACACACCCACATGAAATCTTGATGTTGTTGTACAACAAACTTTTGACAACTCTTATCCAAGGAAAGAAGGCATTGGTAAGAACAACTCAAAGTACCAAATAGGATGCAACATTGGCATAGGTATGCAAATAAGTATTTTAGATGCAACTATTATACCAAATTAAGTCACCTCTTTTTTACATGCTTTCTGCTTTTTATACAAAATGAAATAGAATTACAAGCTCAAAAGTCACCAATTTAAAATGGAGAAAACGTTTACCTTTCCATTAAATCAATGAGTTCATTATCTCTAGGCTTCATGCCCCACTTTGTATCAATTAGAAGGCACACTCGTTTTAGACCAATTCTTGTTGAAACATACTCCTTCACCTGCAAATTTTAACAGTTAACCACTACCTTAATTGCAAGAGGTCAAGAAATACCTAATTAGTTTAGACAAGAAAAAAATTACTAAGAAGGAAAACCATTTAGATTAGACTCAGATTTCATTAACTAAATCACTTCTGAAACATTCAACTCAGAAAACATTCAAAGCCAATAATTTCAGCTGCCCGCAGTTAATCAGTATACACAAAAAACTTACCTAACACGTGACTTCTTAAGCAAAACAAATGTTTTCACTGTCCAACTACTGACTAAACAAATTATGCTCACTAGTCACTAGCAATCTGATAACTAGTAACCACAGATTAATTATGGAGTTCCCCAACTAAAGTGTTAAAAAAATCCTAAGACTGAACTGAAAAAAAAAAAAGGTAGGAAGCAGGAAAACGTTGGATTCAGACATCCTGTACTCACAAGCTCCTCCCATGCCTCCGTAACTTCTTCCTTTGCATAGGCAAAGCCATAGCCAGGCAAATCGACCAGGCAGAGCTTTGATCCCAACTTGAAGAAATTAATACTCTGCAACAAAACAGCTTTTGTAACCTTTGCAATATAGATATATTCCCAGGAAGTTGTAAAAGAATTTTAAGAAAATTGGGAGCACCTGAGTGTGACCTGGTTTGTCTGATGTCCGTACAACACCCCATTGTCTGGTGAGCGCATTAAGTAGGGATGATTTCCCAACATTTGACCTCCCTAAACAAGGGCAATAAAAATGTATCATTCTTACAATTGATATACATATGAGCTTTCTGAGACAGCAAGTTGTCAAATGGGACATCAAAACAAATAACGACCAGATAGTCAGCAAAGTGTCGCACCAGCTTAACATAGGCTGATAAGATAATCCCATCCCAAGAAAACACATTACAGTGGATTATGAAAGAACGTGCACACTGCAGAGAAATAAAATCATTGTAGCAGTTTTATCGCAAGCCACTACAGATTATCTTGAAAAGAAATTGCCTAGAGATACAGAGCATTTTTGCCATAGCTCTTGTTGTACACCTTTCCCATTTGAGACTTACAATAGCCATAAACTGAGAGTTATACTCTTTCAATTGGTTTATATATAAGACATTAACATGTAATACTGAGCAAATGAACCCTTCTGAAGCCATCAACATGGAGAGTATACAGTAATCAGAAAACTGCTAAACCTGAAATAAAACCAACAAATCAGGAAGGGAAGAATGAAAATATCAGCTGTCTACCTGCAAATGCAATCTCTGGAATATCAGGAGCAGGAAATGATGATGAAACCTTTGCCGCAGCAAAAAACTGCAGCTTATTCCTAAATATCTGCAAAAACATGGCTTATAGATGAACACAGCAACAAAATGAGTAATCTTCAGTAAGTTATCACATTAATAAAAAAACCATACATTTTCTTCGATGCGTTCCCTTTCAGGGTTGGTAGAAAAAGGGATATTATCTAATGGGGCAGAAAGTTCAATGTTGTAGCCTGCTCTCTGGATCTCAATGGAGCGTCTACGGCCTAACAACTGTAAATAAAATTATCAAGAGTCATAATGCACAATAATGGTCGCAAGAAAGATGCAAATGTACAGCCGAAACATCTAAAGGCCTTGAGCATACAAATTACATTATCTTCCACAAAGGAAAGGATGGAGGGACTGGGCTGTATTTGACGGAATTGCGCATTCTTTGATATGACAGCTTTTTCCTCTGAATCTTTTTTCTTCTCTTTTTTACTCTCTAGAGAGGGATTAAGAAACAGAAATAAGAAAAGAAGTTTAAAAAAAAAAAACAAGTACAATTAGAAGAAGGTAGGGCGTTGCAGACATAAGAACACATACAAAGTGTAAGGAAATACCGACCATTAGTAGCGATGCCATCATCTAGCCGCTTGTTTGAGATATCATAAGGATCTAACCGAATTACCCGCTTTTTTTTCTTGGGTTTATCATCTACAACTGCTGAATCATTACGTAAGCTTTCTTTATCCCGAACTAATTTTTTAGCAGAAGTCGAAGAAGAGGAGTTGGAGCTTTGATCCAAGCGCTTACTTGAGTTGGGTTTGGCATGTTTCTTTGAAGAAACATTTGAAGCACTATACATTTCATCTACCTCTTTCGCACCTCTGCCAACACTCTTAGGGTTACGAGAAGTAGGTTTGCCCATAGAAGTAACATCATTTAGAGCAGAAGCAACCCAGATTGAGCGAACTGATTTCCCATTGCCTTTTAAGTCACCCTTGACCATCTTCCGGCGATCGTCAGATGAAGCCTTCCTATGGGTTGCCGCTAGATTCTTATGAATCTTGAATGACATTAATTGGTCAGAATAAACTCGCTTTCTTCGCCTATCATAATTTAAAACTACAGATTCAGTATGCTTTTGTTCAAAATGAACCTCTCCATCCTCACTGCATTCTGTAACTCCATATGTATTAGAAGCAAGTTTCCTACTTTTAGAGCCCGTAGTAGAATTGCTGCTGTTCCCACCAATATCACCATCCTTTTGAACACTACGTTTGGTTCCTTCGCTGATGATGTAATTCTTAGGTTTCCCCATGGTAATCTTTAGTTTTCTGTTGAGCTTATGCCTTAAGCCTGCCTCTTCAGACATTCTCAACTTCCCACTTCCACCTTCAACGAAACAAAACAAAACACAACACAAATTGGGTCCTAGGAACAAAAATAGAAAATCTTAGGACACGGACAACAATATCATACCTTAGGAACAAATTTTCTTCAGTTTTGAAGCTCCATTAGCGGCCAGGCTACCTTTACCGCTTGCTGTTTTATTTTGTTTTGTGCCCCAACTCAAATTTGAACTCGGAAGAGTTGAGTAAATGGGCCAGAAATGGCCATTGAATAAAATTAATTGGACCATAAACTTCTGGACTAAATGCTTTCCTTGCAAACAATGATGACCCATCAATTTTTCCACTGAATAACTGTGAGCTTATTTTTTGGGCCATTTAATCTGTAGTGGGCCTATTTTTTTTTAAACTGCAGGTCAGCGAATAAGGCAAAGAAAATATTTTTCTTTCTTTTTTTTTTCCCCTTCTTTTAGGCCGACAAGAAAAGGGTTTCCCAATATGTAACGAATCATATCCCTAGCCAGTGACAATCTAGCAACCTGCCAATAGAAAGAAGAGCATAGCAGAAAGAGAAGAGAATAGGCCACCAACCATCACTGGAAGTTCCAACTTATGAGTGACGGCTGCTAGCTTCCAAAACCATCTCAACTTTGTTTGGCTACTATACTATTCCTAAGTGCCAACTCTGGTTAATGTGTATGTGTGTGTGCATCTATATATATATACATGTATATATAACATGTGGAGGACAAGGTCCTCATCATAAGCAATGATTGATGAGTTATAAGAAAATATAATGGAGATGGAAGCATGTGGCCGTCAATTTTTATGGCCACTAATTGTAGTTAGATAAATTACATATAATTAAACATTTACAGGGTGAAAGTAGAGCAAAAGGATAGGAAATATTTCTCTATATATTGGGTTACAAATTTGTCGTCAAAATGTTGAAATGATTTGAGATTGAAGGTTTTATATATGTAGTAGCGGCCAACTGCTCTCCTCTATTACAGCCAATCATTTTCATTCTGGATTTTGGTTTGGTACATTATTACTTGGTTTATAAGAAAGTCATAGAAACCACTGTGATTAATCATGAAACCAAGAGCATTTGGGAGTTAGGACCCCTTAACTTTGCTTAAAATTGCTTTCATTATATATATAAATATATATATATATTGTTCAGTAATTTTTGTGTGATGAGATTCTCTTCAGTTTTCGCCTCTATCCACACTATGTAATTTATACTACTAGTGTTATACTATTATATAACCACCCATCTACAGAACCTTTTCTTTAAATATATATATATATATTTAAACACTTTTATTTGAAGACGTCCAATAATCTTTAAACCTGATGGGAATAGGAGGTTCTTAATTTGTATGTTCTATTAGGATTTAGGATCTCGGGAATTAACCTTTTTTAGATACCATATAGAGCACATATATCAAGACGAAAGTAGGGTCTTAATAAAATCATGTTTTTTTGACTCACTACTGAGAACTTAATACACGACTGAAAGACGTCAAATGCACGTATATATGTACATAAATGCTACAAAAACCATCAAAGTTTAAGACTTTAATATTACATTTGGTTCAATGTAATGAATAGCGGAATGAAATAAAGAGTAAAAAGGCATTATAAGGTTGATTGATTGGATAGTATAGAGAAGGAATGATATTATATTATTTGATTAGTTAAAATTATGTTAAAGAATATGTAAAGAATAGATATACAATGATTATTTTACCCTTGATTTAAGTAAATAATATTTTAATGATATATTTAAAGCTTATTAATATTTAAAACTATAAAAATATTATATTTAAAAATAATAATAAATAATATATTTAAAATATTAATAATATATTTAATAATATATAAATTAATAATATTTTATTAGTATTTAATAAAATATAATAATATATTAGAATATTTTAATAATATATAGTAATAATTTTAAAATTATATGTAAAATATTTAATGATATATTACGTAACTTTTTGAATATATATTAAATTATTTTAATAATAT